>CAIGQQ010032019.1:1269360-1315833 GCA_903798035.1 Danio albolineatus
CTGGTTGGCGGCAGTTAGCAACTGGCTGGTGGGTCAGGTGTCCTACCTGTGGCTGGTTGGTGGTCGCTGGCAACTGGCAGGTGGGTCAGGTGTCCTACCAGTGGCTGGTTGGTGGCCATTAACAACTTGCTGGTGGGTTAGGCATCCTACCAGTGGCTGGTTGGTGGCTGCATGCAACTGGCTGGTGGGTCAGGTGTCCTACCAGTAGCTGGTTGGGGGCTGCTGGCAACTGGCTGGTGGGTCAGGTGTCCTACCAGGTGGCTGGTTGGTGGCAGTTAACAACTGGCTGGTGGATCCCCCTCATGTGGATATTTTACATAGTGTCACATATAGTAAACACTACAGCGATTTAAAGACACAAAATCAAGTCATGTAGTCTGAATGGCACTGCGATCTGCCCATGTTTATAGTCATGTAGTGTGAACTAGACTGGAAGAGATATGATAGAGATAGTGATGTTAGGTTAGATTGTATAATAAAAAAGTGGTTTATCTACTTATAAGTAGTCTAACTTTATTTAAATTGCCTAAAAATGAAAAGTAATCTCTTTTTCAGCAAAAAAAAAGTCATTTAATTGCAGTAACTGGTTACTTTGTAACGAATTACACTCAACGCTGGTCATAACATAAAACATCATTTTTCATTCTACATCTCTGTTCATGTGTATTTTTTTGCAGACACAAAAAAGATGTTTTCAGACTTAAATTTTTATGCTCGCACCTTCCATCATGCTGATTTTGTGTATAACACCAACGTCATTTTTACAAACTAAAGCCGTTCTCGTTTGGTGAACTCCCCCATAAAGTTCGCCCCACAACTGAGCAAAGTTTATTGCAGCGAAAGCGCTTTGCGTACAGTGCTCAACTCCCATCTCAACTATTTGGCCTGCTGCTCCAACTGGCACCGTGTCAAGACTCAAGGAAAAGGCATTTATAAAATAAGAAAGATGTGTCTAAAATAGGGGAACAGATCATGGCATGCTCTAAAGTGTGGAAGAAAAAGAAATCGGCTTGTCCCTGGGTGGGAACTGGAGAATGGCCAGCGCAGTCCAATCTGGTATTAATCAGAACCACACAGAAAACATGGCTTGTTTCTATGTGATTCCCATTTAAGGCAGTGCTGTGGAGGTTTGAGGGCAAGGCTTGCACACACCATCCGTCTGCATGCAGAAACATGCAATATATCAGTCAATTCACACAGTTAAACAAGTGTTCTTCACAGACGTGATGTATTGAAGCTCATATACGTCTGGGAGTGGTAGCAGTGCCAGCCTAATGCAGATTTCCAAAAAGCGATGTAGCATTCTGTAAATATAATGTCACTTAGCCATGAGTGATCTTTAGTGGCTCTCCATCATCTTTATTCCTGCTTAATGTTTCGTTTTTCTTTCTAGGCTTTACCAGAGTGTCACACAAAAAAATGCTGGGTTCCACACAATCGATTTCTGTCGAGACAACATGAAGGAATAAAGTTAACTTATTAGTTTTTACAAATTGAAGTGGATTGAACATAAAACATTTTTAAAACATTTTTTTTAAATAAAACAACAAACTTTTGTCTAAAGTGACTTACAATTCACTAGGCGCTCAACGAATTTTCTACAGGTGGTTTGTCAAGCCCACTCACCTGTGTGGAGCACACTTCATAAAGGCATAGTGTATTTCTATGTCTGGTGCAAATTCGCAAACTGGTAAAAGTGTAAAGTGTCAGAAAGATGAAAGAGTGTTTCTGCGGCTGGTTTGTCAAGCCTACTCACCTATGTGAGGCACACTGAGTTTGAAGCTGTCGTGTGTTGAGGTGGCAGAGTCTGTGTTAAAGCAAATTTAACAACGCTGTCGCTCATTGTTATTCTTTAGGTGAACAATTAAAGGAATGGTTCACTTAAAAATGAAACTTCTGCTCTTGTTTACTCACCCTACACTTGTCACAAACCTGTTTAAGCTTTTATTCCCTGTTGAACACAAAAAGAAGTAATTTTGAAAAATGTTGGAATCCTGAAACCATTGACTTTAATAATATTTGCCTTCCCGGGAGTCAGTGGTAACAGGTGTCTTACATTTTTGTGTTCAACAAAAAAAGGAAAATCATAAATAAAGGGAGAATAAAGAAAAGAATTAATTGAAATTTATTTCTGGGGAAAAACATCTCATGAGGAAATGTAACTGTTTTACATTTTGTCAGTTTAGTGGCTAATTCATACGAATTCATATAGGTTCAGTTGAACAAAAAAGTATGATTTTTTAAAGGAGGCATGGCACCAAACTAAACCCCACCCCTAAATCCAACCATCATTGGAAGATAAGAACATCATACGAAATTGTACTAATGAGATAATTAGCCATTAAATCAAAAAGTTATGAATTGGCGTGAAATTTCGTTGGTTTAATAGCTTCGGCCACTATGTTTCTTTTCTTTTTTTTTACATTCTTTTTATTGTATTTTTTACATCATTACAAATGATATCTTTTACATATGTATACTTTTTTTCTTTTAAACAAAACGTTGTAACATCATGTTACTATTTTATGTATGAGAGAACAAAAAATACAGAAAAAAGTGGGGGGAAGGGGCAAACAAAATAAGGGGGAAATTTGAGATGTTTGTACTAGGGTTAAATCACTGCACTCTTGTTAAAGCACTCAGGAAATGGATTCCATATTACATGGAAATTCTTTGTTTTATTTTTAAGTCTTAGCTTCTCAAGTTGCAGGCAAGACATGACATTTTTTATTAATGTGGGTTATAAATCTAATCACTGTATGTTGATTATTAGATAATTCTGCATCATCACTGACACCAAATATAACTAAAATAGGCACAGGGTGTATTTGTTTTCCCACCACTTCTGATATTAATTGAAAAACTGAAATCCAATAATTAACAATTTTAGGACAGCTCCAAAACATGTGACCAAGCGATGCCCAGCCACAATATTTATAACCACGCTCCTCCTGCGATTAATTTGCTATAAGGGAATGATGCATAAAAACAATATCCCATTTTAGTATACAACATATTGAAATTAATGTCTCAGCAATTTCCAATTAATGCAGACATTAAACTTTTAATTGTCAAAATTGAGTTAAGTGTCATATTTTGAGTTCCAACTTTTAAGTCAAAATTAATCCCTTAAGTCAGGGGTGGCCAAACAAAGTTTAGTTCCAATCCCAATCAGACACACCTGGGCTAGCTAATCAACCTCTTACTAGAATTTCTAGAAACATCCGTGTAGGTGTTTTGAGGCAAGTTGGAGCTAAAATCTGCAGGACACTGGCCCTCCAGGACCGGGTTTGGGCAACCCTGCCTTAAGTAATCCCTTACTTTACTTTTTCAGCAAAAAGAAGAATTTAATTGTAGCAACTTACTAGTTGTAACCTATTACACCTAACGCTGGTTCCATCCTAATTGTAAAATGGATCAATTGGATTATTCTCCTCAAAGTTCTGCAAAAAATACACCTAGCCCCATTTAAAAAATATTTTTTTAACTTTATTTCGACTTAGTATGACTTCGTCATTAATTTAATTGAGCAGAAATGTGTTTCTTTAACGTGAGACATGGCAGTAGATAAGAAAGCAGGACAGGAGGAAGGGAGAGGTCAGTTTGCAGGAAATAGCTCACACCGCTAACATACATGCTAGTGTGAAAGAGGCAGTGACTCACACGGCCCCGTTTATTTTCTCTGGAGATTCGAATGTGACTTATGAAAATTTTCCCTCAAGAAATGAAAAGCAAATTCAAACACAGTTGAGTGATGAACGAGATCGCTGTCGCTGTATTCCTGTTTTGCGCACTGTTTGTTTAATGTTATTGTATGGGACTGGCGTCAGAGAGAGCGCAAAGAACCTAGCTGGGAGAAAAAAGTCACCAGTTTATTTTATTTGTGCTCATAAAACTACAAAGACCCCCATTTCAGCATTTTTCAGTTTTTATTGATTGGGTCAATGACTTGATTATTTTTGTTGACCGACTGCACTAAAAAGGGGCCTCATGGTGGCACAGTGGGTAGCACAATCGCCTCACAGCAAGAAGTTCGCTGGTTCGAGCCTTGGCTGGGTCATTTGTCATTTCTGTGTGGATTTTGCATGTTCTCTCCGTGTTCGTGTGGGTTTCCTCTGGGTGCTCCGGTTTCCCCCACAGTCCAAAGACACGCGGTACAGGTAAATTGGGTAAGCTAAATTGTCCATAGTGTATGTGTGTGAATAAGAACGGATGGATGTTTCCCAGAGATGGGTTGCGACTGGAAGGGCATCCGCTGCGTAAAACAAATGCTGGATAAATTAGCGGTTCATTGCACTGTGGCAACCCCGGATTAATAATGGGACTGAGCCGAAAAGAAAATGAATGAATGAATTAATTTTCAAGACACAATGTTCCTAAAAATGGATACAAACATTATTCATTCATTCATTTTCCTTTAGCTGAGTCCCTTTATTCATCAGCGGAATAAGTTGGTGGATGCCTTCCAGTTGCAACCCAGTACTGGGAAACATGCGTGCACGCTCATTCACACACACTCATACACCATGGCAAAATTTTGTTTATTCAATTTACATATTGCACATGTCTTTGGACTGTAGGGTAACTGGAGCACCCGGAGGAAACCCACACCAACATGGGGCAGAACATACAAACTCCACACAGAAATGCCAACTGACCAAGCCGGGACTCGAACTAGCAACCTTCTTGCTGTGAGGCGACAGTGCTAACCACTGAACCACCATTTCGCTGTATGCTAAACATGTGGTATAAATTAATGACAGAAGAATAATTACATGTCTCAATGATTCCGGAGTTTCCCATCAGAGAAAGTGAATAGGATCATTTTCTATCAGTGCTTTACAAGTTGATGTTTAATGAAAATGCTTATTTAGCTTGGTAAACACTTATTATTATTCATTTTAGAGCCAGCGACAGTCTAAAATAGGTGCTGTGGTAGTATTAAGTTAATATTTCAAGACACAATGTTCCTAAAAATGGATATAAACATTAATATAATTTTTCTTGTTTTTGTTTTGGGACGGTGGCTCATTGGTTGGCGCTGTCGCCTCACAGCATGGTGTAGAGTATTTCAGATCCCAACACAAGGGACATGTTTCAAGCAGAATTCTTTATTGAGGAAATGTTGGTTGTTCTGCAGTCATCTTCAAGAAGTCTACAAGAGTCTTAATAGTTGTCCCATCTATAATATATGTTTTAGGGAGGCAGTGTTTAGGTGAAGAACTTGCATGACAAGTCTAGTTCAGGGTCTTGTAGCCTGAGGTTTCACGTGTCCCAAATGGCCTGAAAGTGTCACTCAGACATTCATGGAAACAAGGACAGTCATTGGGACCCTGCACGATGGTCAAGAAGTGCATGAAGACAATAGGTTAAATGTCTCCAACACTTGGCCTGCTAGAGTTTTGAATGAAATGAAATTTTTAAAAACCTAATAAAAAAACTTTTCAGTTTTATAATATGTTTATATTATTGTTCAATTGGAACTAGATTATTTAAATTTGGAATGAAAACAATAAAAACAATGGAAAAACGCCCGGCCAGACCAGGAGGCTTTTCAGTGTGGAGTTTGTATGTTCTCCCCATGTTCACACCCAGGGAGAAATCATGCATTAAAAGTCAACTGGCTAAACTGAATTGGCAGTAGTGAATTAATATTTGTATGAATGAGAGAGTTTCCCAGCACTGGGTTGCAGCTGGAAGGGCATCTGCTGCATAAAACATGGCAGAGTAATTGGTGGTTCATTCTGCTGTGGTTACTTTTTGTTTTCAAAAAGTAATAGGGTTATCTCGGAGATGCAAAATTTAACCACAATTCTAGGATAACCAACATGTAGTCCGTTGCTTATACATCTTAATTTTTAAGATTGAACCTAGATAAAAAGCCCCCCCCCCTCCCCCCACAAAAAAAACAAAAAACAATTGTATAATAAATCTATAGATTAGGCAGGTTTTCTAGATACCTCCCTATAGTATCTGGATGCATACCTGCATATTAGACACTAGCACTCAGTAAAGCTAGTTACTGTGAGAGGTAGAGTTAGGGACGGGGTTAGGTGTGTGCATTAAAAGTATTGCATGCAGCTCACCTTGCATCTGCACCTGGTCTGCCTCCAGACCCCTCTCGACGCCTTTGAGATTAAGATTTCACATACAGAATTTATCTACAATCAGTCTTGTTTTATGTTGAAGATCGCAGCACTCACATTTACGTAAATAGACTACATTAAAAAAAGAAATAATGCCAGAGTTTGTTTTAATTGAACCAAAACCTAAAATAAAATGACAATTCCTTAATAACATACATTTTATAGCACAGAACTTTTGAACTTCTTTTTTAATGAACTGAACTGAACTGACACTGAACCAAACTGAGCTGAACAACAACATTGTTGTCTCAATACAGCTGCTTCGTTGCACAATTTGGACTTGCCTCATTTTGAAGCTTGTATAATTGATCCTGTAGCTTTCCTGTATAATACTGCTTTAAAAGATGTGTAAAGAGCTGTAGAAGGAGTTGACTTTGCTAAACTGTAGAGTTGATTTTTTTTAACAATAAAAGTTGACAGAGCAAAGATCAAGGTCTTATAATGCAATTCACAACCGTAAATAAACAGAAGACACTTGTGAATCACAAAGTACAGTTAATACTGTTAATTAACAAATATGTTTTTGCAGTGTAGAGTACATAGCATGGGATGACACGGTGGCGTGGTAGGTAGTGCTGTCGCCTCACAGTAAGAAGGTCACTGGGTCAGTTGGCATTTCTGTGTGGAGTTTGCATGTTCTCCCCGTGTTCACGTGGGTTTCCTCCGGGTGCTCCAGTTTCCCCCACAAATCCAAAAAACATGTGGTACAGGTGAATTGGGTAAGCTAAATTGTCCGGAGTGTATGAGTGTGAATGAGTGTGTATGGATGTTTCCCAGTGATGGGTTGTGGCTGGAAGGGCATCCGCTGCGTAAAACAAATGCTGGATAAGTTGGCGGTTCATTCCGCTGTGGCGACCCCGGATTAATAAAGGAACTAAGCCGAAAATGAATGAATGAGTACCCTGCACATATATTTTTAACTAATTTATCTATAAGATTTTTCATTTCTATTATGTCAATGACAATTAAAGCAAGCATCGAATTTGCTGTTGTCAAAGGAATTAAGAATTAAAGTATATTCCTTCTTTGGAGAGTCTCATAGTTGGATAAACCATATTGGCAAATTGGCCCAATCGCATCAAGGCTTCAGGGGCACCAAGATATGTACAAACAAAAAATAAATCTAACCAATTCTAAAAACTCACATCATCACTAAAACTTAAACACAAGTATAACGTGCAGTTACAATGAGAAAACCTTTAATTATTATAGGCACGGTGTGATTCTTAAGCAGTCAGCAAAAAGCAATATAAATAATGAGTTAATGGACAAGCATCAGCAGCTAAGCGAAAGTGCTGAATGAAAAAAAAAAAGATGAGGAAAATATATTTACAGGTAGCTAATTTACAAAAAATAGGGGGCACTTGAGCGCTTATTGCCCACTGGCACAATGAGGTCTTGATTCCCCTATGGTGGGCCGGAACCATCTAAAACATTGGTGCTCAACAGTGGGCATTGGACAACAAACTTACTGTATGTGAACTCTAGAAAAAATGCGATATGCAAACAGCTGCTAAAAGGCTGCCATCGTTTGCGATTGATCTTCTTGCACAGCCATGGTGAATGGGATATATGTCGAATGTCGCGTGACCAAACTGGATTCCTGGGTAGAACACTTCCGCTCATCATCATTTCAGATGCGCCATCGGTTTGTTATTGAAAGTAGTAAGTAGTGTTTTATACGTTACATAATAGGGTATTTGCGCAACTTTCACGTTCCAGTCAAGCTTGGTAGAACACTTCCAGCTTTTCACTTTCTGCTAGACAAGGCATCTTGTTTTATCATTTAAAATATTTCGAATTCATTCATTCATTTTCTTTTTGGCTTAGTCACTTCATTATTCCGGTGTCACCACAACTTATTCAGCATTTGTTTTACGCAGCGGATGCCCTTCCAGCTGCAACCCATCTCTGGGAAACATCCATACACACTTATTAGCACTCACACACTAAGGACAATTTAGCCTACCCAATTCACCTATACCACATGTCTTTGGACTTGTGGGGGAAAACGGAGCACACGGAGGAAACCCACGCAACCACGGGGAGAACATGCAAACTCCACACAGAAATGCCAATGGACCCAGCCGAGGCTTGAACCAGCGACTTTCTTGCTGTGAGGCGAACATGCTACTCACTACGCCACCGCGGCGCCCAATATTTCAAATATAACATTATATAACGTATAAAACACTACTTACTACTTTCAATTAAAAAAAAAAACGATGGTGCATATGAAATGGTAATAAGCAGAAGTGTTCTACCCAGGGATCTGGTTTGGTCACGTGACGTTTGACATGTACCCTATTCATCTGATTTGTTGACAAATGGGTTGCGGATCCATTCCTTGGCAGTTCGTGGGTCCTTTACTGGGCCTCTTCCCCTTAGTAAAGAAAATTTCCAAAGACATCTGTTTCTTACTCATTTTGCTGCATTTGGGTTAAACTTGGGCTCTCAAGTGACTGAGATGTAAGCGAGAGAATAAGCTCATTTTTGAAACTAAAAAATTTTTCAACATACAAGACGGTTCAGACTCAGATAATAAATAAAACGGAAGTAATTAATGATTTCTTGTGTGGCCCGGTACCAATTGATCCACGGACCACTGATCTAGAACACCCAAGCAACGGCATAACCATCCCATGGCAACCATTCACTACTCCTTTAGAAATGTCTCCTAATATAAACAATTGGTAATGCTGCAGCTGAAAGACCGCTCCAATAATTTGTCTTTAATTGTTTGGTTTGTGTGTTTACAACCATGTTCCTCAAAATCTCTTCACACAGTACAGATGCATTTCTAATAGCCTTTCCTCGTTGCTTCAATGATTCGACTGTTCATTAACACTGATAAATCGCTTGTGTGTTTTTATGGCAGATGCTCCGGTGCAAAGCCTGTTGCAAGCTGATCTCAGTCTCCCCCTGAAAACAAACATGAGGTCACTATGGAAATAGCGTCAGACCAGCAGAGGAAAGTCATTTATTAATTACTGCAATAATATTTTTGTCCACTTGAGTCACCCCGCAGGTCACGGCCCATAAAAGTCCGCCACACCTGCGACAACAGCACCTGCTATTTTCATGCAACACGCACACAATATGTACATTTGAAGAATGCATGGCACTTAAAAACATATAAATAATGCACAGTTTGCCATCTGCCAAGAATGAAGCTCAGAGTCTTGGTATCTGAAAGGGAATGGCAGTGAAGCGAAATACACACACACACTCAAACAAGACAAACAGTCTCAACTAGCTGGGCAGCAGTGAGGCGTATTGTGAGGACATTTCCCAGAGAGCCTGTCTCGTCATCTGAGTGGCGGCAGACGTTCGGCCTGGTCCAACTCTTCTCATGGTGTTTACACAAACACAGCGCTTCAATTCTGCCATTCACAGTGCCTTCTGCAAACAGAGTCTGCCAGGCTTTAAACAGAGAACATGGTGTGAACGCTGCACCGAGAGACAAAAAGTGTGACGCACACAAAAGCAAACACTTCTCAAGAGGGGTATTCTTTTCAGTTATCGAATGCAAATTGAAAACATAGCGAGCTTTTGTTTATCTGAAAGTCCGCAGGCAACGATTCTCCCCTGCTGAATTGCCAGGTTTGACCTCGTCTTATTCTTTCTATAAACATTAAGTCATGGCCTACTTGGCTTTTGCTGCTTGGCCATGTCACTATCATGCAATCTGATGTCATTGCTACTATTGATGACATCGATGAATTGGTTAAGCATCCGATTCATATGACAGAACCAATGGAATTAGTTTGGGGGCATGGCCGTCTGTTTGAACGGCCAATGAGATGTGAGGGAAATGTGGAAGGAAAATGTAAACTTGGAAGCATGTTTTACTATTTCTAGACATTTGGTGTTGTGACCATGAGTCATACATCTCTTTTAAAGCGTAAGTTCGGAAAATAAAAAATTCTGTTATTAATTACTCACCCTCATGAGACCTTCATGAGCACAAATGAAGATTTTTTTAAATAGTCCGAGAGCTCTTTCTTCCCCCATAGACAGAAAGGGTCCAGAGACTTCTTGAAAAGGAATCAAAAATATTAGCCCCTTTCACATTTATACCGGTACATATCCAGAAAATTTCCGGAACGACTTTACTGGTAAATTGAAAAAAAAAAAAAAACGCTGTTCACACAGGCGAGGAGGTTCCGGAATATTTCCAAAAAAGACCATTCACACATCCATTCCGAAATATCAGCAAAATCTGACATCTTTAACTAGAAATGACCTCTAAACAGCTGCCCTTGTATTTGTACACATAGAAGGGGTCAGGTTTTTGTTGATGACTCGCTTTTATTTAAAGTTTTAGCATTCATGCAGCTGCTAATATCAGTGTTGTCATCACAGCTCCAGCAGTCGTTCTTCAGATGCTGCACCGCTGAATTAGTCGTCTGATCTCGGAGTGCTGTCTCGGTACTTTGATGCCACATGTGACAGTCACGTGGTGTCGGCGCAGCATCAATCCGGGCAACATTTCTAACCGGCATGCATTGCTTAAAGACAGATTTCGATAGATCTGCGCATCGCTGCATGAAGTCAAACGCACCTAAAGCGACAGAGAGAGGTGGGGGAGACGGCAATAAATGCGAGTCCATTGGGAGAAAGTGAGAAATCCTACAGCTGATGCTGTAATGGAAGTAAGGTCCTATCTTGAGGAGCCTCACATCCAGACTCTGCATTGTTGCACCATTGGTGCCATCAGAGAGTCTTCTCAAAAACAGGACAAATCAGCTCATCCAAGCTGAGGCATCTCATATTTCTCAATGCCAACCTGTTATATTGTGTAAAATTGTTCAATTAAAGTTTTATTAAAATGTTAAATAATAGTAACTGTGTATTTTTTTTATGAAAAACAAGGAATTAAAAAGTTGCTTACAATACACAAAACATTCACAATTGATAAGTTGGGTTAAAATAGAAGGCTCTGAATGATACTAAATAAAGAGCCATTTGGGAGCCATAAGAGCCGGCTCTTTTAAGGGAGCCGAGCCAAAAGAGCCGAATCTTTGAAAAGAGCCGAACTTCCCATCACTAACTAGTACCTTTTTTAAAAAATAGGGGCCATTTATTTGATGCCTATAGCCTCGTGGACTAAGAAAGCTTCCTGTCTTGCTTAAAATTGAATTATGGTACAATTTTCTGAATGGGCTAAAGCAGCTACCATCTCACCAGTCAAATCATTGTCTAAAATACAGCCCAAATAATTTACTTCATGTTTAAATATAACAATTTGAGCTCCAATCTTTTAGGTTAGACCTTGATTTCTATCCTGATACCTTTTCTCAATTAAGCACCCTTCCAAAAAAATGAAAAGCCATTGTGAATATGTACCCCGTCTACATTTCTGGAGAGCACGAGTTATGTAGCCAGAGCTATGTATGGCTGCATTTCGTCTTTAAAACGAGTACTTCGGGGCTGTATGACACCACCGATGCATGATTTTTTTTGCAAACACTATCGGCTGGGTTTAGGGAGGGGGTGATCGGGTCAATCTGTGATTTTGAAAATACTATTGGTTAAGTTAAGGAGTTGCATTTTCGTGGGTGGGGGATCGGTCGGTTAGTCAGTTTTTCAGACAGCAGCCTCTGGTGGATTTATGTGAGAACAGCAGGCGTGAATGGCGCATGTGAGAGAAATTTCTGAAAAAGCATACACAGCAACCTCTGGTGGATTCACAAAAACAAAAACTGCAAAAAAAAAAAAAATGCCTACTCTGAAGAATTGTATAAAGGGGTACGTATCAATAATAAGCCTGGGTTGTTAATAAGGCAAAACCATTTAAAGACCTCTGCAGTTTTATTCATTAAGTACAGCTACTATACCTATACAGGTTAGACACTAGCCCAGGGGAGTCACTAGACCCCATTTACTTCCCCAGTAAAAATCGCCAGTGCCCCAGTAAATGCTTTAAGATAAGATTTACTTCTTATTCAAGTGCATTTATTGAGAGTGGTAATCCCAGAATAAAGACATTACTCTCTATGTGCAATCAAACTAATGCTGGTGAAAGCAATGTAGTTTAATCAAAAGGCAAACTGAGCATGTGCGCAGAAAAAAACATACCCGAATGCTTCACGTCCCGGTGGTGAACATGCACACCGAAAAAATAGCCACATTGTGTATATATGAGTAACATATTTATATAATTATATTTATTTATTTATTTTTTATTTTTTGAAGGGGAGCTGTGCCCCAGTAGAGCTGTATATCTAGCAACGCCCCTGCACTAGCCCTTTTTAAATAGATATACTAACTGTAAAATTGACATTAGTACTGTTTAGTACCACTGCAGTTCCTCTTTAAAGGTTACTTTGTGCAAAAATGTTGTGATTCCCAAATACGGTCTTGAAAATACCATTCATGTTTTATCTTCTATGGGTACTCTTCTACCTAATTTTCAACTTATCAAGAATTTATGATTTATTTTAAGTAATTACTCCAGATTGCAACAGCTGATTTTAAATTCTCTTCATATATAAACCAGAACTTCCCATGGGAAGCTTGAATGACAAACATGCCTTAAAAATCATGTTTTTTTCCCCACCTCATGGCTTTTTAAAGTAGATTTAACAATGCTGTGAGTGGCAGTAAGTGAATGAGACTGACGTTTAGATAAGGTGTATGGAGTGATCCCACCATTGCCAGACCAGAGCTGAATTACTTGACAGGATCACCATTGCAGAATGTTCTTGAAATGGATAATTTCAACCTACATTACCGTAACTCAATAAAATATTTTCTTTAATGATAAGCTTTGTAGGGTGCCACGGTGTCGTAGTGAGTAGCACGTTCGCCTCACAGCAAGAAGGTCGCTGGTTCGAGCCCCGGCTGGCATTTCTGTGTGGAGTTTGCATGTTCTCCCCATGGTCATGTGTGTTTCCTCCAGGTGCTCCGGTTTCCCCCACAGTCCAAAGACGTGGTATAGGTGAATTGGGTAGGTTAGATTGTGTGTAATGTATGAGTGTGATTGAGAGTGTATGGATGTTTCTCAGAGATGGGTTGAAGCTGGAAGGGCATTCGCTGCGTAAAAAAATTGCTGGATAAGTTGGCGGTTCAATTCGCTGTGGCGACCCCAGATTAATAAAGGGACTAAGCCGAAAAGAAAATGAATGAATGAATGAATAAGCTTTGTATACATAGCAAAACCTTTGACTACTTGATGTGTAATTAAAGGTCGGTAAATCCCCTTTGACATTCATTTGGAATTCAGAAGACAATTTAACAGCTCTTTGGTTCTCCATAGACAGCAATGGTCCCGATACCAAGTCCTGAAAATAACCAAAGGCATTGTTGAAGATTCCATGTGACAATCAGTGGTTCAACTGTAATTATCTAAAGTTCCAAAGACACTTTTGGACAAAGGTGTGCCAAAAAAACTTTTGACTCAACAGAACAAATTACTGCATAAACTATTGAGTCAATGTTGCAACACATAAATGTCGCTTTGCCCATAGTAAACAGAGGACGAAGCCAAAAACAGTGTATTTTGTGCACAAAAGTGTTTTGGAGCTTTCTATGAGTACAGATTGAACCAATAAAGTCACATGATATAGACATTTACAATTTTTATGGTTCCTTTTTCAAACTTTGAAAGATTCAGTACTGATGCTGCCTATGGAGGGCTAGAAAGCTCTTTGATTTCATCTAAGTTATCTTCATTTGTGTGTCTCCAATGTATTCATGTGTGTTTTGTATAATAAATGTTTTCTTTGTTCTCTATTTCCAGCTGGGGATACTCATCCCGAGGCCTCCGCAGAGCATGAGACTTATTCCTGAAAGACCTAGTGACAGATGAGTCTCCGCATTAATCCATACCTGCAGCTTCTCCATGATAGATGTCCAGAGTTCTCCAGCCTCTGGCACCTAGGAGAAATGGTCGTGCCCAATTGAGCCTGGTTTCTCTTGAGGTTTTGTCCCTTCACTTTCATCAATTGGGGAAGTTTGTTCCTCGCCACTGTCATCACTGGTTGGGACTTGTGGAGCTGCGCATTGATGGATTTGCTCTTTGGACTTTCAACTATGTAAATTAAACCACACTGAACTGAACTAAACAGAACTTGGACTGACGCAGTTTCAGTTTACTAGTGTTCTATGTTAAGCTGCTTTGACACAATCTACATTGTAAAAGTGCTGAAGAAATAAAGATGAATTGAATTACGTTCCTTTTTCTTGTTGTTGCTTTATTTTAGCTGCAAGCGTTCTACTGTAGAAAGTGTATGATGACTGTACTGCACATCCCTCTCACAAATACACTATTCACAAAAAAAACAAAGCATAAAAAAAGTTATTGATGCAATACTGACTGTTTCCCCTTGAAACACAATAAAGTCAACCCCTTTTCCTTCTGGAGGCCCCATTTCTCCTCTTCTGTCTCTATTCTGATGACTCTTGCACAGATGTAGGTCATTATGAATTGAGTGATATCTGAACAATCGGACTTTGAATTTTCGCACATGTGCAGCAGGGAGTCACCCTCGTTCTCGTGTCTACTGGGAGAATTAAATTGAATTATTATTATTATTTTCTACATCATCTACTGAGCAATACATTTGTTGTGCTGGTTTACGTTAAGATTGAATTATATGAATTGTAGGTTCAGTTGTTCTAGTCGTAGTAGTAAAAGAAACAACAACACTGAAGCCCCAAACAGATACGGTCTGTTTCTCTTTGCTTGTCCTTCAGTGATGTCAGTGGTTATTACTGGCTGTAGTCCAGATCTGACCACCAATGCTCCACCAACCGTAATGCAAGTTCCTCACGAAACAATGTACAGCACCTCCACGCTTATCTTAATCTAACACAAAATGTTGAGGGAAATATTGCTTTGTTTTTTAAGTTTTGTCAAACTAAATGAAAGCTGATATCACGTCCAGAGGTTCCATATGGTGTACTGTTCGAATATTTTTGACATCAGACATTCACAAAATATTCCCTTGACACTGCAAAATGGCTGAAAACGACAATGACATACTAAACATGGACATGTTTAATTTTTGTGTTTTTGAAAGGTAGTAACGTGGCTAGTTACTGTAATAAATTAATGTATATCCACTGAAAAAGTAAAGTCAGACATTACCAGGGCTTAATTAGTGCCGGAACACGCCGGATCCGGATCTGGCATCTCTGAAATCTTATCCGCCACCTCATTTTACTGATCCCCCTACTCAGAAGCCCTCCTCCTCTGTTCACTTGCACTTTCTTCTGCGACTTCGACAACACATCCCCACCCTCCAACATTCGTGCGCAACACCTCTCTATCCTCGGGTAACATGCCGGAACCGGTACCCCAATCTGTTCCGGGACTTTTCACATATTAAGCACTGGAGATTACTGCTCATTTTTAGATAACTCCATTTACAACTTATAATATACTTGCATTAAAGGGTATGCATTTAGTAAGTATGCAATTTTTTTTTACCACCAGAGGGTGCCTATTCACAACAAACAAAGGTATATTTTTAATTTCTCTTAACTTGATCAGGGCAGCACGGTGGCTAAGTGGTTAGCCTCACAGTAAGAAGGTCACTGGTTCGAGTCCCAGCTGGGCCAGGTGGCATTTGTGTGGAGCTTGCATGTTCTCCCCATGTTCGTGTGGGTTTCCTCCAGGTGCTCTGGTTTCCCCCATAGTCCAAAGACATGTGCTATATGTGAATTGGGTAAACAAAACTGCCCTTAGTGTATGTGTGTAGATGTGTATAGGTGTTTCCCAGTACTGGGTTGTGGCTGGAAGGGCATCCACTGTGTAAAACATATGCCTGAGTAGTTGGCAGTTCATTCCACTGTGGCAATTCCTGATAAATAAGCCGAAACTAAGCCGAAGGAATGTGAATGAATGAGTTTGAACATTCTTTTAAACAGTTAGGATAGGGCAAGTACATAAGTCAGCAAAACATTTAAAACTGTTCAAATTGTTTTTAACATTTTAATGAAAAAATAAATAAAATGTACACATTGTGCCTTCAAATACTGTAAATAAATGCAACATTTCTGAATAACTCAGTTTAGGCCCTGTTTACACTAATGCATTTTCGTTTTAAAATGCATAAGTTTTGCTACGGTTACGCCATCTGTCCACACTACGCCAGAGTTTTCGAGCCCCAAAAACGGAGCGTTTTGGAAACGCTGGAGAGGCCGTTTTCATTCTAAAACGCTGCTGCTCCGTCTCAGTGTGGATGGGGGAAAACGGAGACATCTGAAAACGGAGGCATGGCTGCTGAGATTTGCTACTTGATTGGGGCTTTTGGGTCATTGCGTATCCTTCCATTATTTGTCAAGCTCCTATCACATGACTATACATCGTCACAGGACATGACTCCCAGTCGAAATTTTTGATAGCCATGGATGTTTTATATTCATTTGTTACTTTAAGTAACAACTCGACCTCATCGTCTGTCCACAAAAAGACCTCTCTTGCTTTCTTTGCCATCGCATTTATCGTTCAACCAGCGTTTGTTGAGCGAGACACGTGCTTCCTGTTTATACTTAAACGCGCATGCCCAGAGGGCGCGAATGGTCATGTGATGTACGTTTTTGGTGGAGTAGTGTGGACGGAGATATGTTCAGAAACGCTGGGTGAAACGCTAGTGTGGACGCGGATCGTTTTCATGCTAAAACGCCGTTTTAAAACTAAAATGCACTAGTGTAAACGGGGCCTTAGAGAAGTGTTCTTTTCCACCACATCAGACCAGTGTACTCTTTTACTATGGGCATCACATAAGTAAACAAAGTAGTTTTTACAGGTTTTTTTTTTTTTGGTGCACAAAATTGTTCTTGGAGTTTTGTCCCCAAATCAGAAAAAGTTGGGACAGTATGGAAAATAAATCACAAATAAAAAATAAAGTAGTAATTTTCAAATTTACTTTGACTTGTATTTCATCGCAGACTATATACAAAATATTTCATGTTTTGTCTTGTCAACTTCATTTCATTTGTAATTATACATACATTCTTTCCTGACATTCAGACCAGCAACACATTCCAAAAAAGGTTGGGAGAGGAGTAAAAAAAACTAAATTGGCTCAAGGGTGCAAAGCCTAAGCTGAACTACTGTGATCTCCGATCCCTCAGACGGCACTCCATCAAGAAACCACAATACATAGTTACATCCATAAATGCCAGTTAAAACTGTACTGTGCCAAAAGCAAGCCATATGTTAACAGTGTCCAGAATCGCTGTTGACTTCTTTGGACTTGGAGGCATCTGGGACGGACCATCATACAGTGGAAACGTGCTGTGGTCAGATGAATCAGTATTTCGAGTATTTTTTGGGAGAAATGGATGCCGTGTACTCCGGTCCAAAGAAGAGACGGATCATCCAGACTGTCCAAACAAGTCCAAAGGCCAGGGTCTGTCATGGTATGGGGTTGTGTATTGTATGAGCACAATATGCCACCTTCAAGAAGACATCTTTCCTATGCATATTTCAACAAGACAATGTAAGATCACATTCTGCACACATCACTGGCTGCAGATGAAGAGGAGACAGGCAAAGAATATAGAATACACAAGACATGTCACTCATATAGTTTTGAATGGGGAAAAGTATAACGGTCAATTTAACGAATAAAGCCGTGCCTACTAGTACAGGAGCCAATCATCAATCGCTATAGACTGACGTTTCTCCAGGGGACCAGATATGTGCTTTTATGACGGTTTGGTGGTCAACAAACACACTGGAATCTTAGCGAATACTTGCTTCACACACATAAAAATATATCCAGATAAAGCTTGAAATCTGAACTTTAAAATTAACCAAGTATACTTAAAAACAATAATAATTGTAATCTGTATGAAACAAACACGAAGTACAGTCTGTCCTGTCAAACGCACTTCACATGACAGCAACTAATCAAACACCCACAAACTTGTAAACAAAGAATCACTTTCATTTCTGGAGAAGATTCGTCATCAAGACCAAGTTGTGGATTACTTCAGAAGACCAGTGCAACCAGACGAGAGTGATAACGTCTAACACTGCTGTAAATGAGGTTGGTGTCATGATCTCATTCCTTTTTGAGTGCACATGCGCGTTAGCTTAGGCAACTTGAAAAAATGCCGATTTTGTTTGATTCAGATGTTTAGAAATTAAACTTATGTGTTAGATGTTGTTTAATTTTAATGTTGACTCCAAATATGTAATGTGGTCGCCATGGTGGCATAGTGAGTAGCACGTTTGCCTCACAGCAAGAAGGTTGCTGGTTCAAGCCCCGGCTGGGTCAGTTGGCATTTCTGTGTGGAGTTTGCATGTTCTCCCCGTGGTCATATATGTTTCCTCCAGGTGCTCCGGTTTCCCCCACAAGTCCAAAGACATGTGGTATAGGTGGATTGGGTAGGCTAAATTGTCCATATGAGTATGAGTGTGAATGAGTGTGTATGGATATTTGGATGGGTTGCAGCTGGAAGTGTAACGTTCTGGGTGCCGGAGATTAAAGTCAACGGGAGGCGAGGATCCAATCGCAGTTTTTATTAATAATGACAGTATGGTAAAAATATGAAAAGGGCAAACCAAAAATCGTGAGGTCGTCTGTCAGGCTGCAGGCTAGGAAATACAAAATACAAAAGCTGTGGTCAAAACCCGGAAGCAAACTGTAACAAATTGTGTATATAAATATATATATATATATTATTACAGATGGATGTTATTATGTTTCAGAGTATTTGAAGGAATTATATGTATATTTACCATATTAGTTTAAATGCAGGCACATTTTTGTTGTATTTTCATATATGTCATAATTCTAATAGATTATGGATATGTGTATTACTGTTCCTGGCCGATAGGTTGTGTCTGTATAATTCAAGATGCAATAGTCATTTTCTTTTTGCTAAATTAGTTATTGTTCGGGGTTGGTACGCTTGCCGATTTATAACCTAGCAACTGTTAATTAAACAAGGAAGAACATTGAAGTTTGACAGACTAGTGTAACCTCAGTACTCAGTACTCAAGTTTGTGGATGAACTTTGTGTATGTGCATGCAATAAAAGTTCAAGAGTGGCTAGAGTTGTATTCATCGTACTTGCCCTGAAACCCTTCCAGTGGGAAGTTTATCGAGGTACAGTGAGTAACTTGATAAAAACTGGATACCCATTCAGACAGAATGCACGAGCATACTACCCGAGAGGTGTTTCAAAGGTGGCCGCCGAGTGAAATTACTTCAGGACTTTGATACAGGTACTTGACTGGCTTGTCTGCTGTCCCAACCTGTCTCCAATAGAGAATTAGTGGCACATTTTAGGGCCCACCATAAAGCCCACTTTAAGACTTGTTTGTAGGAAGAATGGGACAAAATTACACCTGAAACACTTCATCACTTAGTATCTTCAGTCCCTAAACTATGTTTAAGTGTTGTGAAAAGGAATGGCAACATGACAAAGTGGAAAATGCTTTACTGTTCCAACTTTTTTGAAATGTGTTGCAAGAGCCAAAATTGGATTATGTGTTTATTTTTAAAAAAGAAACAAACAAACAAACAAAAAAAACTAAACAATAACACTCAAGAGGAACACAATAAATAATGTGTGTTGTATTGTCTGCAATAAAATACAAGTCAAAGTAAAAAATCACTGCTTTCTTTTTCTGATTTAGGGTTGTATGTTTACATTTGAGCCACTGAAGTGAGCCACATTGAATGATTTGGTTTCTTTTTACTGAAAGGTTAATCTGAGAACACAAAGATGTTCTTCAATAGCAGTATTTTTCTTGGCACCTTTATTTGTAATAGTGTAGATGTCAAAAGTGCCCTTTGTTTGTGCCTGATCAGCCTTTCAGCTTCACTGAAGTTCAGGTTTGGGCCCCTTCAGCCTTTTAGGAAAAGTTGTGAACGTTATAGACTATAAACCCTATACGTAGGCATCTCATTGGTTTTTGGAACAGAGCCATGGTATCAGGACGGTGTACAGCAGACACATTCAGCACCACTGTGAAATAAACACAGTGGAACATTATCAGACTGCCAGCGCTGACAGATTTAGCTTGATGTCACAATTAAAACAAGGTCCCTGTTCAAATACCGTGAACATTTTCAGCTTCAGGCAGTGAAGTCATCCGAACAATCCAGCCCAAACCACAGATAACACTTCTATCTTGAATGTGCATGGGAAGGATGTTTAGACGGTCTAATGGATAACTATCTATGGAACAAACTGCATATTTCAGAGACATTTGAGTAATCGTTTTTGCGGTGACTATTACAATGATCATAATTCATAATTAAGCAAAAAGCAGCAGCTACGGCGTCTCAAAGACAACATCACTGTCTTAGAATGATCACAGTTAATATATTCCCTGGCACAGATGCTTTCGGCTACACTTAAAGGGGACCTATTATGCCTCTTTTTTGATCAACCATTTTCCTTGAGATCTACCTTCCTACAGATTTCAGTTGCAACCCATGTTAAACACACCTGCCAGTAATTATCAAGTGCTGTTCAGGTCCTAATTAATTGGCTCTTGTGTGTTTGATCAGAGTTGGAGCTGAACTCTGTAGGAAGGTAGATCTCCAGGAACAGGGTTGAGCACCCCTGCCCTATAGAGTGTATAATTGATTTTGGACATCAATCAAAGTGTTTCTGCAGACTGTTTTTATGAAGTGTGATTATAAAAAATAAAATGTATATGTTTTTACTACTAGAAGCTGGTTATATTTACAGATTGTTGCTACACAATTGTGTTTAAACAACTTATAAAAGTGATTTTTGCATAATATGTCCCCTTTAAAGGCACAATATGTTAGATTATTTCATTAAAATATCAAAAAACCACTAGAACACTAGCAATTTTAACTAGTGTTAGCTAGTGTTAACTAGTGTTAACAAAGCTAATGATGTCACACACCCTCAATTTCTGGTTTGGTTTTATAGAAAACAGGGAAACACCAAATTAATATGTTAATATTAAACACCTTTAAAGAGTGCCTGTTATGGGTTTTTGAAAATAAGCTTCTATGCAGTGTGTAACACAGCACTAAGTGAATGAAAACATCCAGCTGAGGTTTAAATCTGAAAGTGCACTGAGTTTAAAACTATTGATTCTTTAGCAAATTAGTTGACTCAGAGTCAAATAAATGAATCGAGTTGGGTTTGGATCTTTTGATTGATCGCATCAATGTCGAGACTGTAAGGATGGTTATATCTCTCCATAATAATTATACCCTGAGAATTATGGAATTCCACGAGAGAAGACCACGAGAACTACCAGGCAGTAAAACCATAAACTCTCTAATCAGCTTCAAGAATCACGAGAAAGCTGTTGTCTCACCATCTGCCCTCACACCTTTTGGCCCTCCCTAGTTATACGACCAGGGTATTAAAAGGTCACTCAAGGATGACCAGAATTCAGGTTTCTATGGTGAAATGAAATATGTGGTGTATTTGCTTAACTTACAAACGGTAGCTTGTCATGTTTGGTATCATTTTAAATGTCTCTGTGTGATTGGTAAAGTGGTCTTAATGTCACTGTGATATTTCACTTGTATTTGGTTATTTGGGTTTTGACTTTGATAAAATCTCTTGCCAGATGCTCCCCCTCCAGAGATGATTAACACATCAAATACACTAGGCAAGGGTCACTGTGACGCCCTGTTGGGTATAAAAGGTATCGATGTTGTTTAGGCCGGGGGAATTCAGTCACTGAAGGACCCCGTTGTAGTGTTTGATTTCTGGAGCTCTGAATCAGAACTCAGACACTACAACGTATTTTTACATAGTCAGGTATTCACTCTTAATCTATCTTGGAGAAATTGATGTTGTACAATTTGAATTGGCTTATCTTGTGCAATTATGTGAATTGGAATTGAAAATATTTGCCTGACAAATAAATGTAAAGACTTTTGTTTAACTAAATATCTCCTGAAATCATTTGAATCTAGTAGATTGTCTTAGGCTGGAGTTTCCGCAACCGACGACCGGGATTTTGTCATACAGTCCAGGCTGAATGGATGAAGCCTTCTAGCACAACCTTTAAGACCTGCTGATTTCTGACTGAATCTACTGACTTAGTATGTTATAATCTCGTGGCTAAATCAAACTTTCTTTATGTATGAGCAAGCATGGGGCGGCCTATTATTACTTAAAGGAAATTAGTTTACAGTTATATCCTCTATCTAAGAACCAGAACCGGCGAGGATGTGTCCGTGAGCAGATGTAGCTGGCCAGCATACTGACTCTAAGCGACTTCGGGTAAGCAATGAACCAGTACTTGAAAATAAGGATTTATTAGGTTAATCAATCTAAATTAGACCAAATCATAACCTATAAGGTAATCGGCTTAAATTGGATGAATGAATATCTAAATTATAATGAATTGGAGTCAGATTAAATTCGGAGATGAAAGCAAATCAAAATATGTTTTCATAATTAAAAATATTTCTTTTCACATGTGCTAAAAGGCTTACACGCATTTACCTTCACCCATACTGTTAGCTCCGTCATCGGACTAATAAATGGACCCTTACAAGACGGAACATCACCAAATATGTAGTTCCGAAAATGTAAACGTGATTTGCCTTCAGACACTAGCGGAACTGATCATGCCGCAAACATGACGATCCCTTTGCTGTTTGTCTTTGCTATGGCCACCATCAGCTGTTCCTCACACGCGCTGAGCGGTCAATTTTTTTTTAAATAGTTCAACTTTTGCCACTTTGTGGATTAATACTGAATGTGAGTCGTTATTACTTGGGGTTAGGTTTAAGAATAGAGTAATATGCTGGTGTTTAACTGCAATTCTTTATTGCATTTCTGCATTGGACTCACAAACTTTCTGTTACCTCATTGTGTAGCTGGGGTGGGCATTTCTTTCTGTCTCGCGCTGAACGCAGTCGACCAATCACAACAGACTGGGTCATCGGTCCAATCAGCGCAGATTAGCTTCATGCTAAGGAGGGGTTTGGGAACAAACAAAACGCTGAACGAATCATATTGGAGTCGCTGGAATAATTATGAATAATTATATTATAAGACAATGAAAGTGTTTTTGACCTTGCATGCATATCAGCCTCTTGATGGAGACCCCCAAAACCAAAGTAAGACCATTTATAGTGTAAAATAGGGGCTCTTAAATATTTTATGCATTTTACTGAACAGACAACATTATAACATTTAAGAACCTTAATATGTATTTAGTATCATAAAACAGCTGCTTCTTCATGGCTGGAAGAAACAAAAGCAGTGGACTGTGGCATAATAAAAGCTTTTCTGCTTTCATGTCATGTTGTGCTCTTTTCTCATCAACAGTTGCTTCGGCATTATGGTTTCACTCCAACAGCTCTCAGCCGTACTCTTCTTCATACCACCATGATAATATGTTTTGAACACTTAATATGTTTATGTTAATATGTTTTGAGTTTTGAACTCAACCGTCAACATGGTTTTCTCTCATAGGATGTGATGGAAATGACAACTTCCATGATCCCTGAAGGAAATATCCTTTTTATGATTTCTGTTGATCATAGAAATCATATTTTTTGCAACTGCTTTCATAACTGATTGCATGACAAAACAGCACACTGTACACTCTTGGTTGATGACCCGTCACAGGTTTCTGCTGAACCAGCGCATAGCGTAATAGAAAAAGGATGGAAAATTACAGAATGTTCTGGTTAACTATTACTAAGGGTGTACTCACACTATATACAGTTCCCTTTAACCGGGCCAAAGCACACTTGTCCCCCCTTCCGTCTCCCCCAACGGCCCGCAATCACATTGCATTCGGGCCTGAGCACGCTTACGTCATCGATGATGCGCTGTTCAGCATAAGAGAACCGCTCTCTGAGATTTCAGTGGATATTTCTTTATACTGTATCATTATATCGTTTTAGTCGTTTGATATGCAGTGACACGCAGTCAAATATTCCGCCGAAGAGATCAGTCACTGTTGACGCTTATAAACAATCATAAAGTCCTCGTGTTGCAGGAATTAGGAGGTTTACTAAAGGCGCAGCTGTCGTGCAAAGAGGTATTTGCGTCTTTAATAATTCACGACAGTTTGCGTTCATTAAACAGTAAGAATGATTAATAAATCCATATGAAACAGTCCCCAAAAGTCACGTCTCCTCTTCCGTTTCGGGCTCAGGCGCACTCTGCACTCACAAGACAAGTGTACCGTGCCAAAGCCCAAGTGAACCGTGCTCAGGCACACCTCTTCCAACCGGGCCAGGGCCGGCCAACTGTACAGTGCCTGAGCCCGGTTCAGCGCATTCTCACTTCTAAAATTATCTGGGAAACGGGCCTGAGCACGGTTCGGATAGCATAGTGTGAGTACGCCCTAAAGCGCTCTCGAGAAAGTACCTGCTGTTGTGTGTATGTGTATATACATGTGCAGGATTGGACTAGCTAACTTGTTGAGAGCTATTCTGCGAGGACAGAGTGAGAGGACAGCTCCCATAGAAGAAAAAAAAATAAAATACTGGCAGCAAAGGCTTATAGAGCAGCTGTAGAATGGCTAAGTGTAAGACTGGTAGCCCAGAGCTCTGTATGCTTTATCCATTTGATTCAGTAAATTGACTGAACTTGTTTGAAGCCTCTGATCGATCATTAAACGTGGGAGACCAGGGGATAGTCCAACATTCCACATTCAGTCAAGGCATCATCAAAATATACCTTTGTTTGTTGTGAACAGATGCCCTCTAGTGGCAAAAATGACATACTGTAACTAAGTTTATACAAATTTTGTGTCAGTATGAAGTATTAGTTCTTGTGTCTTATTTAAGGATTTTATGTCAGAGTGTATTTTCTAGCTTATTTACATTTACAGAGAACATTCATTCATCCATTCATTTTCTTTTCGCCTTAGTGCCTTTATTAATCTGGGGTCGCCAAAGCGGAATGAACCGCCAACTTATCCAGCATATGTTATATGCAGCAGATGCCCTTCCAGCTGCAACCCATCTCTGAGAAACATCCATACAGACTCATTCACATTCATACTCTATGGACAATTTAGCCAACCCAATTCACCTATACCACATGTCTTTGGACTTGTGTGGGAAACCGGAGCACCCGGAGGAAACCCATGCAACCACAGGGAGAACATGCAAATTCCACACAGAAATGCCAACTGACCCAGCCGAGGCTCGAACTAGCGACCTTCTTGCTGTGAGGCGATCATGCTACCCACTATGCCACCGTGGCACCCCCTACGGAGAATATTTTAAAAGTAATCTGCTTTTACTTTACATGATATCCCAATAAGTCTACTTTAACTTGCATTCCTTAAACCCACACACTGAACATCTCGATTTTGTTATTGAGACTGTCAGTAATGGACAAACACCAATCGTCTGCCAGATAATACCCTGCATGCTTGCTTTATGGCTTTATGAATTAACCTGTGTGTGACGTTTCATGTCAAAGTCTGGTGTGTCTTTAACTAATGAGCACTTATGGCCATGTGGACTTAAAGAAAATAAACTCTCGTAAAACACAGTCTTCACTCTCACTGACTTATTTGAGTCAGATGTACACACGAATTACAGTAGATTTCCGTCATTTTCAGGCATTTCATTGATTGTCATGAACATTTCACCACAGTCTTTGATAACATTTGGTGATGGAAATGAAGGTAGGTTAGTGTAAATTAACTATTTACAGCATCAGAATCAGTTTTATTGGCAAGTGTGCTTCACACACAAGGAATTGCTTTGGCTACAGAAGCTTCCAGTGTACATAAAGTGACAAGTGACAACACAGAATAAATATGAAAAAAGACGATAGACAGTAAACAGAAATGCAGTCAGTCCAAAAAGATCTGGATGTTGAAATGTATGTACAGATTTGTTATAAAAATACAGGTTATAAGGTGCTGTGTACAAATGCTTAAGAAGTATTGCATTGCATATTGTTATAAGGTGCTGTGCACAGATGCGTAAGGAGAAGTATAGCATTGTATACTGTTATAAGGTGCTGTGTACAAGTGCGAATGAGAAAGTATTGCACAATATTGCACAATTTATTGCACAATAAATATTAACTGTTCATGAGGTAGATGGCCTGAGGAAAGAAACTTTTCCTGTGTCTGGCTGTTTTTGTGCTCGGTGCACTGTAGCGCCGGCCAGACGCTAACAGTTCAAACAGGAAGTGTGCTGGGTGCGAGGCATCCAGGGTGATTTTGCGAGCCCTTTTACTCACTCTGGAAGAGTACAGTTCTTAAAGTGTAGGAAGGGTAGTGCCAGTGACTACATAGTAAAATGTCTCCAATGTTGTTTAAGTTATTCTAAAATCCCTTAGCTAAAGACCATCATCAAAGTGGTTTGGTATTATTACCACTAGGTGTGTAACGGACCACGGTTGTTGCATGTTTATTAATCCTTCAATGCGCTGAATTTGATCGAGAGAGATTTGGTTTTTACACTTTTCAGTTAGTTACAAAGTTACAAAGAATGAAATAACAGAAGTACTGGAATAACAGTTTGTAGTTGAGATATAAACTGAAAAGATTTAAAGCAACTTGACGCTGTTGAAATTTGTAGCAACTACATTGTTTAACTGATAGGAGGCGACAAACAGCTATCAAAAAATATGTCACTGAGTATTTGACATGTAAAAATAATAAATCTAGTTTTATTTAAGTGAATAATTGAATAATTGCAATTTTTTTGCTGGTCCGATCCGTGACTCAACATGTGGTGTGGTCCGATCTGCGATCCCAAAAAGCATCTCGCACCTTCAAAAGCCATCGCATCAAAAGCTAGTCTTCTAAAGCACTCATAATTTATTTTATAAAGGCCCAGAATGGTCTCCTGTCATGCCTTTAATTCTTCGATAATGAGCCATACTGAACGCTGTGAAGTATCGGAGAACAAGGCCACTTTTTTCTTTCTTTGTCCACTTTAACCTTTAAAATAAATTCATTCATTCATTTTCTTTTCGGTTTAGTCCCTTTATTAATCTATGGTTGCCACGGTGGAACGGACCGCCAACTTATCCAGCATATGTTTTACGCAGTGGATGCTGTAGCGCAGCGGGTAGCACGAATGCCTCACAGCAAGAAGGTCGCTGGTTCAAGCCTCAGCAGGGTCAGCTGGCATTTAGTTTATGTGTGTGAATGAGTGTGTAAGCCGAAAATAAAAGGAATGAATGAATATTTATTTATTTATTGTATTTTTATTATTATTATTTTCTCTCCTCTTTTATATGTCCTAAGGATTTTTTTTGTTCGCTACATATATTTACAACCATTTTGGTAGCTAGAAATTGATGGTCTAACATGCAAAAAAAATATATAAAAAAAATAAAAAATTTATATTGTATTGTCCTCTATTGAATCTTGTATTCTCTAATCAAATAAGCTTTTTTTTCCTACTGCAGAAAACTCCATGTTCTTTTTGATGTTTGCAGCCAATTTATCAGGATGTCAGGATTTTGTTCTTTTTGAACCATTGGATGGAAACGGTGATTTATTCAAGGATATAAGCCAATAAGAGGGTCACAAAGAGTTTTGGCTTAATAGCTATGCTGCAAAATAAAATCATTTTACCAAGTTAATAACAACATCCATGCAAGAATAAATTGTTGCTGACTAATGAAACCAACCACAAAGGCTGACGATGCACTTGACGATGAAATTTTATCCTACCCATCAGATTATGCTACCAACACTGCACTGTAAAAAAATACAAAAACAGTAAAATTACTGTATATTTTAACAGAATTTTCATGTGTTACGGGTATTCATCAGTTTATATTCATTTTCGAATTGCACTATGGGACTGGGATTGCAGCTCAGACAGTGTTTGTTGGACAACGGGACATCTTCCTCTGTTTTCCCTTAGTAGTACAGTTGATAAAAAATATCACAATATTTTAGTTAAAAAACTGCTTTATTACATTTTTATCGTTATTTTAAAACCGGCCATGGAAAGTACAACAGTGAATATTGCATATTGTTAATAAGAACAGACTTATTTTCATTGACGTCAAACTGAACTATAAGTGTTTAAGTGGTTCTGGTTGGGTTTGGGGTTAGGGATTGGGGTAGGATAGAGCAATGTTACAGCTTCATATCACTTCACTACACTGGTAGAACTATTTGATGGTTAGCACATCTCATCATGGGGCCTCACAGTGGCGCAGTGGGCAGCACAATTGCCTCACAGCAAGAAGGTCACTGGTTCGAGCCTGGGTCAGTTGGCGTTTCTGTGTGGAGACTGCATGTTCTCCTCTGGGTCCTCCAGTTTCCCCCACAAGTCAAAAGACATGCACTATAGGTGAATTGGGTAAGCTAAATTGGCCCTAGTGTATGTGTGTGTGTATGTTTCCCAGTGATAGGTTGCAGCGTAATACACATGCTGGATAAGTTGGATTCCACTTTGGTGACCCCAGATTAATAAAGAGACTAAACTGACAAGAAAATGATTGAATGAATATCTCATCATCAAAGTGGGAGAATAATCTGACAAGGTTGGACAAATCGACAGAGGATTGAGAAGCTATTACAGCATATCTTGATAGGTTGCTCAGGCCCTCTTTTAACTTTGTGTTCAACCGAAGAGGATCAGTAAATAATGACAGAAGGTACCATTTGGGTGAGCAATCTCTTTAAAATCCTTCTCTGGGACATAAAAGTCGCTCTAACTCAACTAGTGTTATTTATTTCCCTACTAATGAAATCTAGGAACAGTTTGGTTTTTGAAGTGGAGACCAAACATATCTCTATTGTCATTCTCTCAGTACAAAGCGAGCTTACAGCAACAAAAAAGTCTGTTTTAAGAGGCAGTAAACCACATTAATGATCAAAAGGACGAATCTCATTCTAACGACATGTTTTACAAACAAAATCCCTTTATCTTCTCATTTTACCGAACTGCGAATGGGAAGAACGTGTACAAGGACAGCTAATAAAGAGATTTCTATTCATAGTCTCAGCACTAAGTTCTTGGCTTCCTTACGAGCCAGACGCTCTAAATTCAATATTTATATCCCTCTCCTGTGATAAGTGCTGATTCTATGTATGGTAACAGCTCACAGGTATGTGCCCGAAAGAAAAGCCTTGGCCTTGGCCAGAATGCTGACAGACAGCTTCACCCCCCAACCACTTTTTTTCTTTGCTCAGTTGTGCTCTGATTAAATTCCCCAGCATTGTTTGTTCAGTGATTCACACTGTAAGCTCCACTGTTGTATATATAATGTGCTCATGACTATGGCATGTAACTTATTCAACAAACGCTCGTTCTACAGCGATATGGGTGCATGATTTATGTAATGACATGCAGGGGGGCTTAGCTTTTTATCTTTTTCATTGTCTGACTCATGCTTGCCAAAAACGTGACACAAGACAGGTGTCCTAAATTTCTCGATTATCGCATCGCTACAAGAGTGAATATGATTTAACTTTGCTTTTTGCATATACAACACAATTTTTGGTAGTCTTTCTTTCTTTTCTTTTTTTAAATACAAATTTATATGTAATGAAAATATCATTAGAAAAAAAATTGCAGCCTTATGT
The DNA here is from genome assembly GCA_903798035.1 of Danio albolineatus. Lineage (NCBI taxonomy): Eukaryota > Metazoa > Chordata > Actinopteri > Cypriniformes > Danionidae > Danio > Danio albolineatus. The sequence goes on from CAIGQQ010032019.1 coordinate 1,298,965, forward strand.
CATTTATTAGACAAATAACAGAGTGGCCAGTACATTCAGCTGGCTATTTGAATTCATTCATTCATTCATTTTATTTTCAGCGTAGACACTTTATTAATCTGGGGTGTCCACTACAGAATGAACCACCAACTTATCCAGCTTACGTTTTACGCAGCAGATACCCTTCCAGCTACAACCCATCACTGAAAAACATTCATACACCATTTCATTAACTCAATTCACTTTTACCACATGTGTTTGGAAACTGGAGCACCCAGAGGAAACCCACGCGAACACGGGGAGAACATGTTAACTCCACACAGAAATGCCAACTGACCCAGCCGAGCCTCGAACCAGCAACCTTCTTCGTGCTACTCATTGCATCATCGTGACACCCTCCATTTGAATAATAACCTTTTTTTGTCATTGATTCATTCATTAGTCTTTCTATACAGTTTTAAAAACAGTCCAATGTAAATCAGTGTCTGGTTACCAACATTCTTCAAAATACATTCTATTATGTTCATTACGCGTCTGAATGTAGTTAACCCTTCCTGAGACCTTTATTCGTCTACAAACACAAATTAAGGTATTTTAGATGAAATCCAAGACCTTCCTCATCCTCCATAGACAGCAATGGTCACAAGATGGAGGTCACAAGAAAAAGAAACCAAAAAAAAGTGGGACTTCCTTAAAAGTGGCAAGGGTAACTCTTTATTTTGATGGTACATTTGAGTATTAGTAGACTGTCTGCTTCATATCTGTTGATACTGACATTTAACAGTCCTTCAACAGACATTTAACTGACTATAAGAAACTTTGCAAGCACATGTCAACTTACACTAACCCTACCCCTAACCCCAACCTAACAGTCTACTTATAATCTAATGAGAATTAGTTGGCTTGTAATGCAATGTAATGCAATGTAACTTAAATGTAACTTAAATTCAACAAACGGACCGTCAAATTAAAGTGTGACTGTGGCAAGTTGTTTTTTTGTAAAATGTGATTAAACCCAATGTAGTTTGACTCAGTTTGAAAATTAATAAATCAATCAATATGTTACACTTAGAAGAACTGAGATTCACAGGTGACCGATTGTCCAATTTTAAAAATATTTGGGAACCATACTATTTTTGCAGGCAGACTGAATAGACTATTGTATGTTAATTAATTAATTAATTTAATTTCATCATTTACTTTATACAGTGCTCAGTATATAAGTACACTCCACACAAATCTATCTTTTAAATTCATATTGTTAATAGGAAGCTATACAATATTTGTGCATATACATTAGAATAGTCAGTACTGAAGCTAAATCTGGAGCTTATCTAAAAAAGTTATGGCAATGGTTCAAAAACTAGTACACCCAAATTTATGTTATAGAAAAGTATTAAATACACATTTTAAAAAGAGCAAAAATCAAGAGAAGCAAAAAAAAAAAAAACTGTAGGTTGTAGTTTTGTCTGCAATATTTTGCTTGAATTTAATTATATTATCTTTCAATTTTTTTTTAAAATGTTTGGTGACTAAAATATTACTTACTTAATTATACATTGCCTATATTCACTGAGAAATGGATGAAAAATTCATTTTTAAAACGGGGTGTACTCAATTATGCTGAGCACTGTACTTATCTTATAATTATTTTATAATGTATCTTTTGGTCTCATTGTCTTGAATTTTTGTCACAGCCTGTTCCATATAATGATTGTAAATGTTTTTCATGTATAATATACCTTTTATAAGTTAAATTCACTGTGATAGAGTACTTTCAAGAGAACTTTGATGTATGGTCAATCTCTTTCTCGTAAGGTTTTAGGTGGTACACTACAGTGCTTCAGCATTTATAAGTACACCCCTCACAAATAATTTTTTTAAATTCATATTTTTAATAGGAAGCTAAACAATATTATATTTGTGCATATACATTAGATTAGTCTAGTACTGAAGCTAAATCTGGAGCTTATCTAACGAAACAACTCACGATAACGGTCCAAAAACTAGTACACACAAATTTATATGATATAGAAAAACATTAAATACAAATACAAAAAGGAGGAAAAATAGCGAAGCAAAAAAATTGGAAAAATTTAGGTGAAATGTACATTTTTGTAATATTTTTGCAATGTTTTGCTTGAATTTAATTGTGTTATCTTTCTATTTCTAAATATGTTTGGTGTCTAAAATATTATTTTAATAAAGATATCTGTTTAATTAATCTGTTTTGTTTAAACGCACCAAAATACAATCTCTATGTTCACTGAGAAACTGATAAAAATATTCATTTTCAAAATGGGGTGTACTCAGTTATGCTGAGCACTGTATGTATGTAGGTATTTTCAAGGAAAATGAAGTTAACCCATTACCTTAAAAGCGGCAAAAGTTGTGTTTACTTAAAAATATGATTAAACCCAATATAGCTCGACTCAATTTGATTATTATGCAAATAGTTCATTTACTTAATATTGTAAAGCAATTATAAGGTGACGTAAGGTCAAATAATCGTTTTTTAATAGTGGGAACCCCATTTTGGAACATTTATTTTTAAGTGTGGACTCACTGTACAGTATATAGAAACATTGTAATACTACTGAAATCAAATAGTCAATGTAAAATTGCATGTGGAAGTTAAACAACCCAGTATTACATAATTATTTTAATTCAGCTCAATTCAAATACCAGTTTGTGTTTTATCAGGGAGCAGCGCAGACATAATTGAGCTTATCTGACCAGCAGTGACCCACAACATGAATCATTCTGCAGCGGTTTGATAAGAGGCCAGAAACTGCTGATGTAAAATGATGATGTTCATTAGCAATTATTAAGCGATTAGCTTTTAAAGCAGACTCTGGCTTTACAGGCATGGTTCATCGGGTACGCATGAATGGATCGCAAAGCATTGAGTGATTCATTGGCAGAGATACAACTGAAGCAAATGACACCATGTTCATTCGTTTGACCTGTAGAGTAAACAGTCACAGAGCTTTGCTTTAGCTATAGAGTCAAAGTGAGCGACACCAATACAATTCAAAATCACACTTTTGTTTTAGGTTTAAAAGTTCAGTTTACCTAACTTTTCTCTTATCTTTGACACCAGATTAAGTAAAGTAGTTGCGCTTGTGCCTCTTGCCCTTTTGGAAATAGTTCAATGCTCAAAAAAATGCTAACAACTGTACTACAGTAAAAGGGTTTTCCATTATTCAAAATATGGATGGGAACATTACAATGACGTCAGAAGAGAAACTTCCCCAAATCGGATTTAAAGTGCTTCCAGCTGGATGATTTTGATTTGATGTTAATGATACGGATCATTTCTGTTTTTGTTGGGTCAGCTACAATGATCGGAAGATGACTTCAGAATAGGACAGGGCAAATATTAAATATTAACACTGAAACTGCCAACTTCTCAGTAAAACTAATTTTATGCATACAGTATATATAAAAATACATTTAAATATTACACACAATAGTGGTGAGTTTCAGAAAGCAATAAGCATGTAATTACCCTCTATTTTCAATATGATGAGAGAAGATAAAGATATCAGGTCCATACAATCACTGCAATATCAGATCAATTTTATATAAACATTTCATAATCTGTTCTGCTTCATCCACCAGAGATGATAAAATACTCTTATTAGATTTACATTTTTATTTTCCAGTGCAATTCTAAGCACAATATGACACAGATAAGCGATGTGAGCTGAGTGAGTTGGGTGTCACTGAAAATACATTGAAATGTTTCAACTTGGGTTCTTTTATTACTGTGAAATCATTAATAAGATTTTGTCTTGGGCCTGATGAAATGTGACACTAAATTGGTTAGGCAGCTCTTTCATAATAAAATAAATTTTATTTTGTTAAAAATGTTAAGGACAACAAGCGATATCTCAACAGAAAGTGTTCTGTTCATATTATTTCTATGTCACCGTACTCTTTTGATCTCAGTGCAAATCAGTAATATTTTTTAATCAAATGAAGTATAGAAATTCATGTCAAAGTAAGCCCTTAGATCAATAAAACATTGACGGTGTGTTCCAAATGGGATATATAAATCACCATCTGAAGGGCACTTTAGAGTGAAAGCAATTTGCGGGCAGCTAGCTCTCTGCAACTCTCACATGGTCGCCCACTGAAGCTAAGCATGGGCTGCGCCCAGTCAGTACCTGGATGGGAGACCACATGGGAAAGCTAGGTTGCTGCAGGTAATGGTGTTAGTGAGGCCAACAGGGGGCACTCAACCTGTCTGTGTGGGTCCTAATGCCCCAGTCAGTGAGCACTGTCTTTCAGATGAGACGTTAAACCGAGGTCCTGACTCTCTGTGGTCGTTTTAAAAGATGGTCGTCGAGAAAGAGCAGGGGTTTAACTGCGGCATCCTGGCCAGATCTGCCCATTGCCCTCTGCCCATCATGACGTCCTAACCATCCCCATATCATAATTGGCTTAAACACAACCTCCCCACCAATCAGCTGGTGTGTGGTGTGCAGTCTGGTGCAATATGGCTGCCGTCGTGTCATCCAGGTGGATGCTGCACATTGGTGGAATCACATCTAGAAAAGTGAACTTTCGTATTGAAGTAGTTCTAAATTGAAGTGCTCAAAACTGGCTACTTTGAAGGGTCCTTCGGAATTAAAGATTTTGAAATGTACGTCTGATGGACACTTTGGGTACCCATGATCCTTTGCACTTGTAAGTTGTTTGGTGTCATTGCTGTGACAGCAGAGGGGGTCACCGCAATACTTATACTACATCCTAAAAGTATACACTTTTTTGTGAAGAAAAAGTACATAATCTTGAGTGTGTAAAGTATGCAAGCTTTGAGGCATACTACTTCCTCATTAACTGACCATTATGTTGCGAAGTTATGTTCTGTCAATCATGCAGAGAAATCTTCTCAGGTGTTTAGATAGTTATGCATTTAGAAGGTATTGTCCAAAAATTTATTTATATAAGTTCACATTGTTGTTGCAGATGAAATATAACACAGAAATGTGGTTGAAATATTTTCCAGTTGGCTAGATTAACAAACACAACAATTTTACTGAAGCCTCTCTACTTGACGATTGATGTCATTCGTCTGCCATCTTTGTAGTTTGTAAACAGTTTTTACCTGAATTTGTAGTTCTAATCAGATTCATGTCCAACTTGCAATATATTGTGGGCAATATAAGTGGTTAGAGTATGGACAGTTCTACACTTTGAATTTTCCTGGAAATAGTAAACCATCCAGGAACCTTTGGCATACTCTTTTCACATTTGTCAATTGGTAAAGTTTGTCTCTCACCACTGTTGCGACTGGCTAGCTTAGTTTGGGACTTATGGAACTGCGCATCTATGGATTTGCTCTTCAGTGTTTGGACTTTCAGCTGTGAAAATTAAACCACACTGAACTAAACTAAACTGAACTTCAAATCTGACTGATGCAATTTCAGTTTACCAGAACTTGTATGTTAAGCTGCTTTGACACAATCTACATTGTTAAAGCGCTATAAAAATAAAAATGGAGTGAATTGAATTGAATTCAACATACTATTGTTTGGAACATGCTAATTCTATTTTTGAATACTATTAAAGACAGATAGCATGTGAATTGGGACACAGCATGTTTCATTTAGAAGGGCTCATCCCTATCCCTTATCCCTTCCAAGTCTGAAGGCTAAACCCTTCAAAGGGATTAGGGTATAGCCCTTCTAAATGGAACATGCTATTAAGCCACAGTCACACTGCACTTTTTGCCCCATACTGTAGATTTCCATCCATATGCAAGTGAGTGCAACAGGCCGGAAACACAAGCTCGTGCGGCAAGTTTTCAGTTCGCTGCTTTGCAAAGTTCAAGCTTGGTGAACTCTGACCTGTGAAATCACCTGCGAAATGTCACATCACGTGACTGAATGAGACCAATCGAAAATCAAAACATGACCTCTCTGGACAGCTTTTTTAAAATCGTCTTGTTTGATCATGCCCTTTTTCACTGCATGTATGACATAATTTCACATGCTTAAACTCTAGTGTGACATTACACTAACTGGCCACTTTATTAGAGTTTATTAGAGTTTAACTGCTTGTTAATGTAGATACCTAATCAGCCAATCACATTGCAACTACTCAATACATATATGTTAATCACCCAGCACTATCAACAATCTTGCAATGCTACTTGCAGCAGGATCATGTCATGTCACATAACTCACATCTTTTTTCAAGCACCTTGTGGAAAAGGGGGGACCAACCTGGTACTAGAAAAGGATAAAAAAAACACAATGCAACCCATTTCTTTGCAATGTTGTGCAAGAAAGTGCAATTTCTTTGCAAGAAGGTAACTGGTTTGAGTCCCGGCTGGGTCATTTGGCATTTCGGTGTGGAGTTTGCATGTTCTCCCAGTGTTTGCGTGGATTTCCTCCGGGTGCTCCAGTTTGCCCCACAGTCCAAAGACATAAGCTATAAGTGAATTGGATGAGCTAAATTGGCCTTAGTGTATGAGTGTGTGTTAATGAGTGTTTCCCAGTACCTGGTTGCGGCTTGAAGGGCATCTGCTGCGTAAAACATATGCTGGAATAGTTGGTGGTTCATTCCGCTGTGGAAACCCTTGATAAATAAGGGACTAAGCTGAAAGAAAATGAATGAATGAATGAACTTTAGCGCTGCCTAAACACGTTTTTTAACTTTGAACTGAATGACTATATGATCATGTGCAATTTTTCATAAGAGGTAGTCTCTGGACAACTGTTGTTCCTGTTTTTGCTGGCAACCTGGTCTCCTGGTAGGATGAGCTCACACTACGCTTGATTTATGCTGCTGTATTTCCTGTCCTTGGCTCAGTCACTTTTTGCCTGAAGTGAAGCCTCATTTGCAGCAGACCTGAAAACATGTTCTTACTTCAGTCATCTTCAGGGACGTGGAATGCAATACATCTGCAATCCAACAAGGTGAAGAAATGTTCCTGAATTACACTGGAACGTTGGCACATCTGATTTCCTACCGTCAGAATGACAACCCATATGTTTACGTTTGTGTTCCCACTTAACCCTAAAATTAGTTCTGGATCAAATTACTCTCAGAATTCCAACAGTTTGGCTGTTATGACTACATGTCTGTTTTGACACGAATCCTTGTCAAGCTTGGTTCACCCCATTGTTTAGAGACATGGATCAACCAAAAAGGGAAAGCATTTAGGATCACAATCTGATGTGGGGAAAAAAGATATTCAGATAAAAGTCTGGTAGCTATACCCAGGTAGCAAAAAAATCTGGCCCAGATTTAGCATAAATAGCATAGCAGGCATTCATCTGGCACTGGTATACAGCATGATGGCCAAACATGGCCCTGGTTTGGTAGAGGTGGCACCGTCTTTAAAGCGGCACACAATACTTGGGCCAGATTTAAAATGTAATATTTGGCCCAGATGTTAATAACTGATATGTGGGCCATGTAAGTTTAGCCTTTTTTGACCCACCTTTAAAATACATTCATTCATTCATTTTCTTTTCGGCTTAGTCCCTTTATTAATCCGGGGTCACCACAGCGGAATGAACCGCCAACTTATCCAGCATTTGTTTTACGCAGCGGATGCCCTTCCAGCCACAACCCATCCCTGGGAAACACATCCATACATTGTCATTCACACACATACACTACGGACAATTTAGCTTACCCAATTCACCTGTACAGCATGTCTTTGGACTGTGGGGGAAACCGGAGCACCCGGAGGAAACCAACGCAACCACGGGGAGAACATGCAAACTCCACACAGAAATGCCAACTGGCCCAGCTGGGGATCGAACCAGCGACCTTCTTGCTGTGAGGCGAACGTGCTAACCACTAGGACACCGTGGCGCCCCTTTAAAATACATTTAAATTATTTTTGAATAAAGAAAAAAATTCTGCCAATCACTTCGAGAAAAAGCACATTCATAGCATGCTTAAAGTCCAATGATTCATGGGTTTATCAATTTCATTAACGTCATGACACACCAACATATCTGGCCCAGTTCAGGCCCAGTTATGGGTAAAAATCTTGGCTGAGTCTTGGCCCAAATACGGTTAACGTCTGGAAGCCAGACTTGGTCCAGTCATGTACCGTAATTCACTGTGGCATGTGGGCCAAGCAAAAGCTGATTGTGTGGGCCAGAGCTGGGCCAGAGTTATTTTGCTATGTGGATACCGTGTGAAAAGCCCACTTTGACATATTCCAGCAGGCACAGGATGTCAACACGACATCAGATTGATGTTGTACCCCAACGACGTGGGACGTAGCATTATGTTTGGAAATGAAAATCGAGCTGATGTCAGAAACCAATGTCAGGCCGACATCAATGTCCAACATTGGACTGATGTTGCATTTTGGTTTCTTTCCGATGCAACCTAAAAACAGCAAAATATCAATGTCTGATGATGTTACAGCTTAACATTGTATGGACGTTATCACTATGACGTCTAGCATACATTGGATTTTGGTTGCCATGCCTGAAAATTAAATGTCAGTTTTTGATGTCAACATGATATTGGTTTAAGACGTTAGCTTGATATTGGATTTTAGTCATTTTCCAGCACAAAATCAACAATATATTAATGTCATTTCACAACGTTATTGGGCGTCAAAATAACATTGTCCTTAGACGCTGGTGACCTAAACTTAACCTAACATTCACATCTTCTAATGTTGTGTGCCTGCAAGGATGTAAACTGCAACCCATTTATGAAAATAATATAGTTTAAAAGAATGCGTAGTGGAGATCAAAATTGGAAAGTAAAATTTCTGAAGGCTACAGCTGACTCTTGCTTTGAATGACTTCAGCACATCTGCAACCACAGCACATCACTAGTGTCTGATATCTTTAGTCTCTCATAGCACATCACTTGTTCACTCACTGACTTTATTTCAAGGGATTTTAATCAGGTGTAGATCAGGGCTCTAGATTTCAAAGTGTGCATTCACATAGTCAACAATAAAAGATTCAGAATTTGATCTGGTCGCTCTGCCAATGACATTGTGCTTTCACTGCACCGTCAGCGAGAGACGTCTGTAAATGACGTCTGTGTAATGAAGCTTTGAAATGCTAGTCTAATTTCAGTGTACTGTTTATAGAAGATGTTTAATAGCCTTGGTCTTCACGTTAATTTACGTGCATCCTACATTACAAACTGGGAAATCTGCCATAGCAATAATCAACCTCTGTGCTTTGTTTTACTGGGGAACTAATGTGGTAGGAACCAAAGGTTTTGGACTGTATCCTGTAGAACCCTCAACCTATTTAGATAGGTCGTTGCCAAACCGTGTCAAAGCTCATTACTATAAAGTTGACCTGATTTCAACTCTGTTTGACGCTCACTCTGACACCGTTTTTGATCGAGCTTGTCGCCAGCTCCCGTTGAAAATAAATGACTTTCTCCTACTTGGCCGGTGTGAATGCACGATCACTCGGTGAGGTTTATTATAAACTAATTTTGAGAGGATCACGTGCTTATGATTGAACACAGCTGGTACCACATCAGCTCTGCGTATTGCACCAATCATATGAATCCTCACACACTATAAATTACCAGAGCTTTCTACTTCAGTCATTTTCGTCTTGAAGAATCCCCCCTTCCACCCCAACTCCTCCCCTTTTTTGATAGGGTGGCACGGTGGCCCAGTGGTTAGCACTGTTGCCTCACAGCAAGAACGCCACTGGCTCGGCCGCCCCCCCGAGCCAGTTGGCATTTCTGTGCAGAGTTTGTATTTTCTCCCCATGTTCGCATAAGTTTTCCCTGGGTTCCCTGGTTTTCTCCCACTGTCCAAAAACATACAACATAAGATGCTATTTTAAAGTAATACATTTACTTAAGGCAACTCTAATCAGATATATCTCAGCATGTTCACAAGTGGGGGGAGTTCTCAAGACTAACCTGAGCTCAAACTCTCCTCTCGCCCTTCAAACGGGAGGGAGCCCCGGGCTCAAGGATATTCTGAGCTCAGGGATCACTCCCGGGACAGTATGCCAAATACGCTTTATTGTCAATCATCAGCTAAGTGTGAACTTTTGAAAGTAAACAATGGTCCAGTTCTCTGTCCACACAACATGCTCCTCAGCAAAGGTAAAAGTTGCCATGAAATGTACTGTATGTGTATATAGTAGTTATTGTTATAAACGATGAATCTGTGTTCTTAATTATTTGTACAAATTCATTTACCCTCATAAACTTTTATCGAATATCATTCACTTACACTCAAATGACTTCACTTCTTAGGTCACATGGAACAAATGAGCTGAAAGGCTCGTCTCTTTGGTCCCTTTACCCAATCTCATATTAATCTTGATAGGGGCTGTTTACACAAGATCACTTCATGTGTTTTTTTTTTCAAATCAGACAGATATCTGATTGTGAAAAGGACAGGTCTAAATGCCCTCTGAAATGCATTCAAGACAGATATAAATCCGATTGCTCAGACAACTTCAGGTGGTAGTCTGGGACACTGAAATTGGACAGGTCTAAATCCATATGGTTGTTAACACTGCTTATGCAAATTTGAAAAATTAATCAAAATAAAAAAAATAAATGTGTCATGGGCTATATGATCTGATTTATAAGAGCAAATGCATAAACAACATAAAGGCAACAGGTGACAGATTGAGATGTTTGTTTAATTTTAATTATTTTTCATTTTGTTTAATTTTTGACTGTGAAATGATTAAATTGTTAAATTAATATCAGATGGCATCATTAACAACAGAGGCAGCACACTCCTGTAGTCAATCTCTGTAAAAAGAGAAGAAGAAAAATAGAAAAATGGAGCATTTCATTCGATTACAAAGGCATGTTGTTTTGTTTTTGTGAGAGCATGTTATACACAAATTAAGTTATACCCTTTACAGTTTTAATTGATGTCTTTTTTGAATCTTTAATAATTTATTCACTTTGCTTGCTTCATCTGAACATTAAGAAGTTTTACCACCATATGCCAATTAACTCCAATAACTGGGAGGATCTGAAAATGTCCTTGATTTTTAGAAGTGTTTTTAGAGCAGAATGGTGCTTTGTGGTTAGTACTGTTGCCTCACAGCAAGAAGCTCACTGGTTTGAGTCCGAGCTGGGTCAGCTAGTATTTCTGTGTGGAGTTTGCATATTCTCCCTGTGTTGGTGTGGGTTTCATTTGGGTGCTCATCCGATGCGTAAAAAATATGCTGGAATAGTTTATGGTTCATTCTACTGTGGCAGAAGGAAAATGAATGAATGAATGAAAGTGTTCTAAATTCTGTTCTTTTTCAAATATCTCATATAATATTTAATACTGTGGTTTAGATCATACATAACCCATGAACTGGGCGTTCACGGGGGTGCAGTGGGTAGCACAATTGCCTCACAGCAAGAAGGTAGCTGGTTCGAGCCTCGGCTGGGTCAGTTAGCATTTCTGTAAGGAGTTTGCATGTTCTCCCGTGTTCGTGTGGGTTTTCTCCGGGTGCTCCGGTTTTCCCCACAAGTCCAAAGACATGGGATAGGTGAGCTAAATTGTCTGTAGCTAAATTGTCTGTAGTGTATATATGTGTATGAGTGTGTATGGATATCTCTCCATTGATGGGTTGCAGCTAGTAGGGCATCACCACAGAAACAGATCACCACATACCAAAATCAAAAGCCATGGAAGAACAAGGAGGTGCGCCTCCTGCTGAAGGCACGCAACACTGCCTTCAGATCAGGTGATGCACAGATCTACAGCACTTCCATGGCTAATCTGAAGAGGTGCATCAAAAAGGCCAAGCACTGCTACAAGCTGAAGCTAGAGGAGCACTTTTCCAACTCCAACTTTCCAACTTTTGCATGTGGCAGAGCATCCAGGCCATCAGCAACTACAAACCCAGCCATTCCACACCCACAGCCACAGATGTCTCCTTCCTGAATGAGCTAAATGATTTTTAGGCCCGTTTTGAAAGAGACAATAAAGAACCCAACACCAGGATCACTTCCTCAATCGACCACTCACCTATCACACTTACTTCCTCAGAAGTTTGCATCGCACTGAGTCGGATCAATGTGCGTAAGGCTGCTGGACCAGACGGTATTCCTGGGCGCGTCCTCAAAGCATGTGCAGAACAGCTCGCTGGGGTATTCACAGACATTTTCAACCTGTCCCTTAACCTAGCGGCTGTACCAACATGCTTTAAAACCACCTCCATCGTGCCTGTGCCGAAACACTCTAGCCCTACATGCCTGAATGACTACCGCCCTGTAGCACTCACACCCATCATCATGAAGTGCTTTGAGCGGTTGGTCCTGACACATCTGAAAGACTCTCTCCAATCCACACTGGACCCACATCAGTTTGCCTACCGTGGCAACAGGAGCACAGAAGATGCAGCCTTTATAGCACTGCACTCTGTACTCACACACCTGGACAATAAAAACACTTATGCACGAATGCTGTTTGTTGATTTCAGCTCAGCATTTAACACTGTCATACCATCTAAGCTGCTGATCAAACTCAGAGAGCTGGATATCGACACGTCTCTCTGCAACTGGGTTATGGACTTTCTGACTAACAGAAACACAGAATGTTAGATCAGGCCACATCTGCTCCACCACCATCACACTCAACACTGGTGTACCTCAGGGCTGCGTGTCGAGCCCCTTTCTCTACTCCCTTTTTACCATCGACTGTAGGCCCATGAACAGATCCAACACCATCATCAAATTTGCAGATGACACCACAGTGATTGGTTTAATCGGCAACAATGACGAGACTGCCTACAGGGAGGAGATACAGCATCTGGCCACTTAGTGCACCAACAATAATCTGCTCCTTAACACCACCAAGACCAAGGAGCTCAATGTGGACTTCAGGAAGGGACGAACAGGCTCACATGATCCCATCCACATCAATGGGATGGCCGTCGAGTATGTCTCATCCTTCAAGTTCCTGGGGACCCACATCTCAAGGGACCTCTCCTGGACCACCAACACCTCCAGTCTGATCAAGAAGGCTCACCAGCGCCTATTTTTCTTAAGGCAACTTAAGAAGAACCAGCTGTCATCAGCCGTCTTGGTGAACTTCTACCGCTGCACAATAGAGAGCATCCTGACCAACTGTGTTACAGTCTGGTATGGAAGCTGCTCTGTTGCTGAGCGTAAGGCCCTGCAGCAGGTGGTGAAAACTGCCCAACACATCACAGGGACTCCACTTCCTGCTATAGAAGACATTCAGAATAAACAATCTCTGTGCAGAGCACGCAGTATTCCCAAGGACCCCTCTCACCCTGCTCACAGACTGTTTTCTCTCCTGCCTTCCGGCAGGCGCTTCAGGCTTCCTCTGACAAAAACCAGCAGACTGAGGAACAGCTTTTTCCCCAGAGCTGTCTCCCTTTTGAACTCTGCCCCCCACTGACCCTTTTGACCCCCACACACACACACCCACTCTCCTCATAACTTATACTCCTCACAATCACTGCACTACTGAACATTTGCACATTTAAAAAGTGCACATATTCATTGCACTGATTCATTTATCTGAACTGTACATACCCACTGTACATATACATTTGTAATTGTTTATCTATCTGCACACTTTTGATTATTATTAAGCAACCTACATTGCACTGATTCATTTATGTGAACTGTACATACTCACCGTGCATATACATCTGTAATTATGTACACACCCACTTGTACATATACATTTGTAATTGTTTATCTGCAATTTTGATTATTAATAAGAAACCTACATTGCACTGATTTATTTATTTGAACTGTACACACCCACTGTACATATATATTACATATAGTATATGTATTATATTATATGTATTGTATTATATTATATGTACATATATATGTAATTGTTTATCTATCTGCACACTTTTGATTATTATTAAGCAACCTACATTGCACTGATTCATTTATGTGAACTGTACATACTCACTGTACATATACATCTGTAATTATGTACACACCCACTTGTACATATACATTTGTAATTGTTTATCTGCAATTTGGATTATTAATAAGCAACATTGCACAGATTCATTTATTTGAACTGTACACACCCACTGTACATATACATTTGTAATTGTTTATCTATCTGCACACTTTTGATTATTATTAAGCAACCCACATTGCACTGATTCATTTATTTGAACTGCACATACCCACTGCACATGTACATTTGTAATTGTTTATCTATCTGCACACTTATTATTAATATCAACCTTTACGTTTAATCATTTATTGTAAATCTGGGCTCATAACTAAGGCGACCTGTATATAATGTTCATAGTACATCCATCTGTAAATATCACCATAGTTTTTCTATAACTGCACCTTATAATTTATACCTGTATTCTGCACTTGCTGCTATTGCACTTCTGGTTAGACCTAAACTGCATTTCGTTGCTTTGTACTTGTACATGTGTAATGACAATAAAGTTGAATCTAATCTAATCCACTGTGTAAAACATATGCTGGATAAGTTGGCAGTTCATTCCGCTGTGGCGACCCCAGATTAATAAAGGGACCAAGCTGAAAAGAAAATGAATGAATAACTCATGAAATATCTTTAAAGACAGCACTTGTGCTCTTATTTTGTACATAATGCACCTTTAAGGTTTGGAGAACATTGCAAATGCACGTTTAAAATAATAAAAGGCACTTAAAAATAGACTTAAAATGTTCCTGTTTTCTGAGAAACCTAATAGGAACACAAAGATTTCAGTTGGAATCTTTGTTTTCCCACAATCCTCTGGTCTGGTTACTTGACGTTTTGATTAATGAAGCCCTTGCAGTGTGCTCCTTTTAATAGTTTTCCTAAGACACTGTTATTGTTGTGTTATTGTTTTCAACCCCCTGAATCGCAGCCAATATGGCGTGTTGACTCATGGGAAGAGCGCTTGACATGGCAGGCGACATCACGCAGCATAACTCATGTGACGTCAGACACTTCAGCAATGTTTTTAAAGCTGTCGCAGGAATTTTAGTGTTGTCATTTCAGAAAATTATGCTCTTAGCAATGACCCCTATTTAACAAGTGTCTGACCTCCATTTATAACGACGTTTTCTGAGATGTCAAAGCAGATGCTTTACTAGAGTCACTTCAACCCAATGTGTGTCAGTAATACATCACCCATTATAGTACCTATTGCTTCATCCAAATCAATTTTACATTTCGCTTTTGTTTGACTTACAATTTGGCCAGTTTTATGTTTTATGCCTTACACACACGTTGCTGTGAAGTCAAAAGTGGAACAGACTTTACCTCATAAAAATCACAATGTGCGTGTTTACTCAGTCTAAATCAATCAAACGATGGCCAGTCAAGCTCTCACACCATTCCTATCACCAGGTTAAACCCTGGACAGTATACTGTTAGTCTGCTGGTGTTATTGCTGCTGTAACCAATAGCAAAGTGATCACATCACTGGGAATAAGGCTGTGAACAATTCTCAGCAGTCCCCCTGTAAAGTGCATAAACATAGAGTATTAATTCTTGGACTTCATCATGTGATAAGGAACAGCTAAGATTTTTTCCCCATTCATTTAAATCCAGACATTTTAAATTGAATTTGAAACATTATGGAATAAATTGAATTTGACATTTGTGGTAACTAACTATAAACTGAATTAGAAAAATTTAAAAATAGAAGTATTTTATTAGCTGTGCCAGAAGTAAAATGGTTAAAACCTAATTGTATAATTATGTTATCCATGTTGTATCAGGTAAATCATATAAAATGTGTAAAGACCATTAAAAAATTATGGACAAAAAAGTTTAGAATTCACGACAATGCAATTCTTATATACAACATATCATAAAAGGGTGGTCCAGAGCATATTTTTAAGGCTTGGTTGTGTATTTAGGGTGCAAATAAATGTGTGCTCATGCTTCATTTGTAAAAAAAATCACAATTACATATATCTAACTTTATATACAGTTGCTCGGCTAACATAAAAATGACTGTCATATTTCCTAGTACCTCCGAAAGGCCTGCCCTTAAGGGGCTCTGATTGGTCAGCTAACATAATGTGTTGTGATTCACGCATTGGCTCCATGTCACTAGTAAGCGGCACACCTCTAGCATGCACTTTGCCCCTGCTGTGGTCAGTATCAGCCTGAATCAGACAGAAAATGAAGAAGACACAGCTGAACCTCATGCTTTCTCTCTAAAATAAAATCTGATAAGTGTCTTTCATATATATTCGGGTTATAAGCATGTGTAAATAATATGAAACGTTCACATGTCTTTTGTGAGTTGGTTATTTAATATGTAGAATGCAGGGAAAGCGGCTGCATAGAGAGACACTGCAGCGCTGGTGAAGATTATGGGTGTTTAAAGGGGTTTGATGGATAGATATGAATCAGTAGCTAAATTGTTAGCGGTGCCAAATATCGTTTCTTGTTTATAAAATCCTTGTAATAATATATCGTTAATGCTAGAAACTGTGAAATAAAAATACTTACAGGTTGTGGCTCACAATCCACAGCTTCAGGTATTATGGTTGGAACTTCTCCTTCTTTGAGGAGTTTTTAGCCGAATCCAGCACTGAACTGGGAGAGATTCTGGAAGCTGTCATTTGTCAAATGCTAGCTATATATATTTTTTATAATTCTCTGGAACATAAATAAAATTAAATTGTGAGCACTTCTGTCTTTGTGTCGTGCCCTTTGGAAGCCCAAATACAGAAACAGAACAAGCTCTGTGGAAATTTTAATATGAATTGTGATATGAAGCTGTAATATCACTCTTACCTACCTAATCCCTAACCTCAACCTCAGAACTATTCAAATACAATGTTGGTAGCATAATCTGATGGGTATGATAATATGTCAGAACACTAGATGTATTTTTTGTAGTCCCCAAATTCTTACAGTGTAGGCTTTGCAAAGTCAACATTGTAAACGCCAATGTCTCCCTTTGCATT
>CAIGQQ010032019.1:1316233-1327098 GCA_903798035.1 Danio albolineatus
ATATATATATATATATATATATATATATATTGTTTGTGTAGTTATTGAATCTTTAATATGTCCTTTAAGCTGATTACTAGTATCTTGCAAAGTATAGTAAAATATATTCTATTGTCACCAAAGTAAAGACAAAAATAATCAGATATTAGAAATGAGTAATTAAAACTTCAATGTTTAATAAGTTTTTCTCCGTTTAAGAGCACTTGGGAAATATTTGGAAAATAATCTAAAATTTTTATTCACAAATGTTTTCTGCAATATTTCAGTTACATCTAATTTGCATCTTTGCGTGGAAACATAGCAAGTGTGTTTAGTTGTGGTAAATGTAGTACAGGTATAAGCAGAACAACTCACTCTGGTTCCTTTGATGTATAATGGCCACCATTTTATGCATATTTTCTCTTCATTATATCTTACTAAGCATCATTTTCCTATCTTTTCATTACACCGACAGCCCACTGCACCTGCTCGAACTCTCATTTGTTTAAATATTCAGGCCCACCACATCTTTGTATAGACCACGCTGCAATAAAACGGGAGAAATGAGCTGAGAAATCTCAGCAGCAGTGCCAGCTTATTATCTGAAGGGCTCTTGTAACCCTGTTCTGATACCCCTCCTCACATCAAAAGCTGAAACCGTTTCCCTCAGCCTGCTGCAGTGTGCCGGTCCTTATATAGACTGCAGACATTAGGTCAACGCAAGGTAGACATGAGGTAAACTGAAAACAGGCACTTTTCAGTCAACAGCTGTATTCATAACTGCGATATGCCTCTCTGCACTGGCACTGGGGAGCACTGCTGCAAGATTGTGTGTATAAGTGTTTTATGTGGACAATGGGGTGGTCGGGTTTACAAAGTAAAGTCATAAGCAGCTGTTTGAACACGGGAAAATGCAGGCTGTGTGGTATTACAGATATTTGTATTGTTTAGACTTTTAGGTCAGAGACCCTCTGCAAAACAAAGCACATGCCAAGACTGCATGTGTTCTTATTAGATGAAGTCTTATCGATGGACACAGCGTTCTCAAGCTTTTCTTTGAATTGCTTTATCAGCTGAGGAAAGACATATATCTCTTCTGTTTCCAGTCATTTTTATTCCAAATGTTTCATCACATAACTATGTTCTTCATCAATGTGTCCATGTAAAACCATTTCAACCACGTTTTGCGAAATAGAGTAAAACAGCCTTTCTGTCCAATTACGGCACTGTAGTGCAGTACAAAATCTCTGTTCTTCCATATACCCAACACCTCACATTCTATTGGTTAAAAAAAAAAACTGGCATCTGGCTGAATCAGCCGTCAACCCCTGAATCAGTGCATTAACTGGGTCAGCAGATAGCAGGCTTATCACTTTTCACTCAGGCCAAACATAGCATTCAGCTTGTTTTAAAGCAGTCTGCTTATTGGATATCAAGTTCACATGTGATTGTGTTAATATGGGAAACCTTTGGCTGAGGGGCTTGCCTCTTGTCTTAGAATAGGTTAACATCATGCTTTTTTAATTCAGTGTTACTTATGAATGTGATGTATGAGTGTTTCCCAGAGCTAGGTTGTGGCTGGAAGGGCATAAAACATGTGTTGGAATAGTTGGCAGTTCATTCCTCTGTGATAAATAAGGGATTAAGCCAAAGAAAAATGAATGTTTCTTATTATCATTATATTAAACATGGGTTCATTCTGACAACGTAGCCCTATAAACGTTTCTGAGATTGCAAATTATGTAGACTGAGGTACAAATGGCTGCGTTTCATCTTTAAAACAAATGCTACGGGCCGGTATGACACCATTCCTTTCCGCGATTACCAGTTGACCACTTACCTCCGTGTGGACGGCTTTCCCATTGTCATCAGTTCACCAATGACAGGGTTCGAGTCTGGTGAAGAATGGTTCCAGAAAGCAGGTAAGACAAAAACAGAAGAGAAAAAAAAAATAAACAAGTCAATAACGGGGAGAATGTGGCAAAATCTGAAAACGTTGTAAAAATCTGACGAGGGCTTTTCCTTTTCTGGATTGAGTTTTAAAACTGTCTGGTTGGGTATAGGGAAGTGGGTGGGCAAGTCAATCGACGCTTTTGAAAACACTATGGTTGGGTTTAGGGAAGGAAGAGGGTGGGTCAGTCGATCGGTCAGTCATTCAGTCCGTCAGTCAGTCCGTCAGTCAGTCGATAGCAGCCTCTGGTGGATTGACATGAGAACAGCAGGAGCGAATGGCAAGAAACTGCCATTAATCTCAAGCGTGCACAGCAACCTCTGATAGATTCGAAAAAGCAAAAACTGCAAAGAAATTTAAATGAAAATTAAAATCATAGCTCCTTGGACATATTCGGCACTCTGCAGAAATGTATATAGGGGTACATTTTCAGAATGAGCCTGGGTTTATATTTGAATAAATTCCCAGCCTTAATATTGAATTGTGCTATAGACATAAAATGATAGCTCAAATTGTTGATGAAAGATATGCTGTTATTTAAAAAGAAAAGAAACCCAACAGGATTCAAATATGATCTACTTTTTTTAACAAAAAAGTGGGATAATGCACATACAATAATAATAATAATAATAATAATAATAATAATAATAATAATAATAATAATAATAATGATAATAATATATCTAAGACTTCAATGTTTTATGCCCAAATAACTATACATTTCTAGACAGTACACAGTGCAGTATGTATTTTGGAAACAACTTTATGGTGAGGAATCCACACCCTTGCAACAATGAAACCAAGAATGCCATCAATCCTGTATGCAATATAACATAATAGCCAAGCTAATACACCAATACACACTATTAGAAAATAATGGCATTTATGCTTTCCTTAAAAACATCAACATCCAAAAAAACATTCATTCCACAAAAACTCTTTTTATGGTGGAGGAGATTCTTCAAAAGTTCTTTCAAGAAGCAAGTCTTCATTCAAAGAATTCTTCAATAAAATGTTCTTTAAGGGACTCAAGAAGGCTCACCTTTTCACAACAAAAACTCCAATTTGGAATCAGTATTTTGTAACACTGGGAATTAGATAGCAAACACATCCTTGGCACTTTTCCAGAAAGGCAGATCCAGTGCTGGTTCAGGGCCGGAGCCTAAATGGGTGGAAATGGGTTATCTGTATGCCTTAGAAGGGTCTACACCCGATTAAATGTATGACAGTGCCCACCAACAAATTCCTAGAAACACCCTGGCAGTCACAGAGATGCTCAAGCATTCACATAATAACCTCTTTCTACAGTCCATAGAAACTGCACAGCAAGCAATATCCAACCAAGCTTTCAGAACAACCTAGCAACACTGCTGCAACACCCTAGAAAACACAAAG
The DNA here is from genome assembly GCA_903798035.1 of Danio albolineatus. NCBI lineage: Eukaryota > Metazoa > Chordata > Actinopteri > Cypriniformes > Danionidae > Danio > Danio albolineatus. The sequence goes on from CAIGQQ010032019.1 coordinate 1,319,559, forward strand.
CCCTAAAAACAGCAATACTCTGGCAACCGACCAGAACCCCTTAGCAAATGCAAAGCAACCAACTCTCTATGTAAGTATATAGTAAAGCTACCACCCAGAAACCCAGAACACCTTAGCAAGAACCTAGATTGCAACTCTATATGCAAAGGAACACACTCTCTGAATAGCCAAGAAACACCACCAAGCTACTACCCTAAACATCCTAGCAACTGCATACCATCTTTCTAATTGCCCTAGAAGCATCGTAATGTAGCAACCAATCAGAACACCTTTGACAGTACATAGCGATGCTGTATTCCCAGAACAGCCATTGCACCAGTAACCACATAGTAACTCTCTTTAAGACTACATAGTAACATCCTAGCAACCACCTAAAACAATTTCAGTACCCTAGTAACCACATCCCAATGCTCTAAAATCCCTTCAGGAACAGTGTGGTTATATGTGTAATGATGAAAATGTACAGAGACAACCAATTGTATATTTTTGTTTAAACTGAAGGTATCCTTTATTGTTTAATGGTCATTGCTTTCTCTGCAAGGTTATGGAAGTGAATGTTGTTTACTTTTGTGGCTTGGAATGCAAGACCATCCATTCATTTTTTTTTTACTCCTAATTACTGAGACATGTTTCTTGCCAATACTTCCCCCTGAACACAGACAGACACACACACACACAAAGGTATTCACATGTACGTGTTTTTTTTGTTTTTTTTTTGTTTTTTACATTGAATTTAAGCGTCTATCAGTAGAGGAATGACCTAATCTTATCCCTTGCCAATAGCCTGAAACACAACTAGTGCTTGAACACAGACTTTTTGGCAAAACTCCTCCAGACCAAACAAGGAGTGCTAGACAATCTGGGTTTAAAACTCAGCAAGGGGTGGGGAGGGGGATATGGTACCTTTCCAGAAAACCCCCTTGGTTTCTTTACAAAATCTGACACAAACTGCCAGAATGTATGTACAGGCAGGAATCAAACAGGCCTTTGTGAGCAATTATTACAACAACTCATGAGTGTAAGTAAACGGTCAAATGGAGTGATACATTTTTTAAATGAAAGAATATCATAAAATATTATACCACTTACAGCAAGCATGACTGTCAAGATAAGGGAACGTTTAAGCTAGTGAATGATGTTCACAACCGTTCTAGCATAATGTATGACTCAAACTTCAATTGTGATATCTTCTGGATGTCATTCAGCCTAAAAGACCGTTTGAAGTACTTTACAATTTATTACCTATTAAGGAGACAAGCAACTTAAAGATGAAAAGGCTATTTTGTGTATTGGTCCCTGTTGTCAGCCTCCATTCTCAAAGGTCAAATTGAACTGTAGGGATGCACCATTATTTCAAAAGTCTTCATGATTTAGCCGTCAACACCCCAGTTGGATCTAAAGGCTTTGGGGCTAGAGGGGTTATTAAAATCTGTGTTGTCAACCTTCAATAATGTGTTCCAACACACACCCATTCAGTGTTTTTCCATCACATACATGATTTCATGCGTTCCTCAGGGACACATATGTTAATAACAATAGAGTGAAACCTGGAGTGTGTCCAAGAGTCTGTAAACCTCATGAGGAGAGATTTCTTCCTTTCTGAATGATTGAATGATGGGTAAAATTCTTAAATATTACTTACACCCCGTAGCTGGAAACAATAGATCACATAATATCCTTATCTGGAGTGATTTCTTGCTGTTTTTGATTGGATGAAAAAGAAATGTTCTCCATGAGAATATCTGGCAGACGTGTTGGTTGGTGAGGTAAATGTTAAGGGAGAAAGAGAAAGGCTTTCTCGCTCTAACGATCCTCAAATATCTGTCTTTATTTTTTTGGCAAACACTTTGACTCATGTTGGCAGAAGTGACCCAAATAAATGCACTAGCACCAGTCATTTAGGGGGGGTAAGGGTGGGGTTAGAAAAAAAACATAATGTACAAGACCCAAGTGTGTTAGTTTCCCTAATTACGTAGTGTTCCTTCATGCTTACATTCTTTATTTTCTCTCTCTCTTTTTCATACTGACCCCCCACCCCTTATCCTTCTTGTTCAAGACATGGGTGTGCAGTGATTTGCTTTTGGGGGATAAAACCCACAGTTCGCGAGTGGAGAGGGTTATTACAGAGCAGGATGGCCCGGAGGAAGGTACCTCTGCTCTTGCATGGATTTCTCCTGCTGGTTCTGTGTAGATCCTCCCTTCAAGGAGGTAAGGTGTCTCCAAACTGATTGACTTTTTCTTATTGCATTACAGGTGGACTGGAGTTATGGCAATAGCATTAATTGCATTGCTCACTGTGGTTCTGATGGAATGCTGTGAATTGTTGGTTATTGATGGCTTACTGTGTAAATTCAATTGGAGGTCTTTTTCTTTCATATTTAATGTATCTTAAACTTAGTGGTGGGACGACACTGGCAACTTGTTTGGCAAACCATTATTTATATTGGCAAACCATTATTTTAACCAATATATTAAAACACCTCTTGGTGTTATAATACTGTTTTGTAATGTTTGAATATTATGAATTCTGTATGATATGTAAATATGCCTCTTTAATTTAAGTAACATAAATCATTTTTTAAAGATTCGCCGTAAATGTTTATGGATAAAACAAGGTTTCCCACTTGCCATCTTTTATTCATGTAGAAAGAAAGATCTGAGAAGTTCTATTCCAGAGCATTACATCATACACTAACAACCTTCCAGCATTTCCCAGTGGGTTTGTAGAACAGAGAACATCAGTTTTCTTAGTTCAAAGCTCTTGGATAAGGTTGGGTAAGGGATGTTGTTCTTCAAATGAATCACATCCATTCTGTTTATCTATGTCTCCAAATTGTATGTGGTAATGAATTTAGTGCTGTTTGAGGCTTCACATGAAAGATGTAGAGATTAGTTAGAAGCCCTTGGGTATGTGGCATCATCAGTGAGCAAAGGACATGAATGGTCCTCATAAACTGGTAATGTGTTGCAGGCGTGAGACATTGTCCGACATAACAATAAAATAAAAAGTATGTGTTTGCAGTGCCAACAGTTTTGTTTACAGCCTTTTAGCAGATTTGGTCATTTCTGTTTTGTATTCAGTGTAATAATGCTTCAGAATTCCCTTTATTTTCCCACTTCCTATCAACTTCTGCATTTCTTTGTGGTCAAATACACAACTAAATGATTCCTTATGTCCTCATCTGGCACGCTACACTGCATGGGACATATTAATAAAGGCATTTATTAATGTTCTCTTTCTCTCTCAGGAATCTACATACCAGCTGGTGCAGGGGGAGAAACTGGAGCTGGATTAGGGGCTGGTGTTGGAACTGGAGCTGGACTAGGCATTGGAGCAGGTCCTGGGGGTGGACTTGGTGCTGGAATTGGGGGTGTAGGGCCAGGAGTTGGTCCTGGAGGAGTTGGAACAGGCTTAGGTCTAGGTACTGGTCCTGGTGGTCTCGGAACAGGACCAGGAACTGGCATCAGACCTGGAGCTGGTGAGTGTTTACATTTATTCTTAAACATTTCCTAATTAGTATCAATAGCAGTGTTATGATGATCTTGCCATTGGGGTTGGACTAGGTACTGGAGGTCTTGGGGGAATTGGGCATGGTGGTGGAGGCCTTGGTACAGGAGGACTTGGTACTGGTGGATTAGGCACAGCAGGATTTGGAACAGGTGGTTAATTTTAAATGTAATTATGCTGACAATGCATAAAATTATCTAAATCTGCGATAACCACTTTGATCATTTTTACAGGGCCATTCGTCAAGCCTCCTAAAACAGGTGTGTTGTAACAAGTGCAAAACATTTTTTTAAATTAATTTTGTTAATAATGATTGGCAGAAACAATGTCTGTATATCAGTTGAAAATGTCATTGTGTCATGACATAGGAGGATATGGAGGTCTACCAGGAATTGGAACAGGAGGTACAGGTCTTGGTCTAGGAGGCCTTGGATTGAGGCCAGGGGCTGCTGGTGTTGGGGGTTTACAACCTGGTGGCTTTGGTGTTGGTACAGGGCTTGGAGGTACTGGCACAGGAGTACCAGGTACAGAAACTCTACTGAATCAAGTTACACTTAAAGTTAGAAACACCATATTCCTATACTAATAATTTTTGGATTTTTTTCTTCAGCTATTGGTGTGGGCACTGGAGTAGGAGGACTTGGTATTGGTGGAGTTGGTCCAGCGGGTGCTGGAATAGGTAAGAATTTTAATTAAACATAATACTAAACTAAATGTGGATATTTAAAACCACAATCTAAATATTTGTGTTCCTTTGTTGCTTCTAGGGGTTGGAGGAAAGCCCCCCAAAACAGGTTAGCAATTTGTAAGATTTTTTGTTGGGCTTATTGAATAAAGAATGAAGATTTAATCATCAGTTATGGATTTAAGGGACTTTTCTCACTATATAGGTGTCAGCCCTGGAGGAATAGGACCTGGTGGTGTTGTTCCAGGTGGTATCAGACCAGGTGGCATTGTCCCGGGTGGTGTTGGGCCAGGAGGACTTGTCCCTGGTGGTGTTGGACCAGGAGGAATATTCCCTGGTGGCGTTGGACCAGGGGGAATTGTTCCTGGTGGTGTTGGACCAGGAGGCATTGTCCCTGGTGGCATTGGACCTGGTGGCATTGTGCCAGGAGCAGGCAGAAAACCTGGAAAACCAGGTATGATGATCATTAAAATATGAATGAAATCTATATGTTTTTTCATTGTGAACAACAAAATATTGTTTCTCAATTATTATGATGACAAAAGTCAAAATGTGTTCAATGCTAAATAGGTGCACTGTAAGGGACTTTATTCTTTTCCCTCTAATGGTCTAAATTTAGGTTATGTTGGGCCTGGGGGTGGTGCTGGGCCATTTGGAACAGGAACTCTAGGAACAGGAGATCCCAGGTTTGGTGCTATTCCACTTACACCAGGAGGGGCTGGAACAGGCTACCCATCAGGTGGTAGGGATGCATTTACTTTGCTCCAATATTTAAGACATAAAACAATTAACATTTCACTGCTGTCATGAAACAGTGAAACAAATTATAGATTTTTTTTCTATCTTTTTTAAGTTTTATTTTTTAACCTCACCATTGACAAAAAGTACATTGGATTGAAAACATGATTTGTCTTAACAACAGTTATATAAAGTAGAAATTGAATTTGCTTTTAGGTGGCTATGGTGGGTATGGTGGGCCTGGAGGTATTTATCCTGGAGCGGCAGGTCAAAAACCACCAAAACCAGGTAAAGGTTGTAGGTTTGAGTTTTGGCTTACATAAATGTTTTATGGTCTGTTACTTCTGGTATGACTAATTTTGATCAAACCAATGTCCTATAATTTTAGCAGTTTAAAAAGCTGATTTAAACTATACCCACTAGTTTGATTCTTGTAATATAGGAATTGGACCCGGAGGTACAGGAACTGGTTCAGGTGGTGCTGGATTTGGACTTGGTGGTACTGGAGTTGGACCTGGAGGCGTAGGGTTTGGACCAGGTGGCACAGGGATTGGACCAGGTGGCACAGGGATTGGACCAGGTGGCACAGGAATTGGACCTGGTGGCACAGGAATTGGACCAGGTGGAGCAGGAGTTGGGACTGGAGGAGTGGGAATTGGACCTGGTGGCACTGGAACTGGAGGAGGTTTTTGAAAGCCAGTATTACTGTTTTATTTATTAATTATCATAATAGCTTGCAACATTTTAATCTATTATGGCTCCTAGCACCTTTTCTCCCACAAACCGGATTACCTGGTATTGGGCCAGGCACTGGAGGTAAAGTTGGAAAACCTGGGAAGGCACCTGTACCAGGTAACTTGCATTCTTCTGATGGAGCACAATTTTTGATGGAGTAGTTTTGACAAACTTTTGATATGAAATCCCTATTCTATTTGTTCAACCAAACAAGGTGTTGGGATTCCTGGCCTATACCAAGGGGGTATTGTTCCTGGACAGGGTGAGTGACAGTAATATCGGACAGTGTTCAAAGCATATTTACATATGCAACAAGTCTACAATTTTGTTTCTATATGTAGGCTTTGGTGGTAGAGGAGTTCTGCCAGGTGTAGCCACAGGAACACAAACTGGTGAGCTTTACATATTTTTATGATTTTATTAATTATAACTTTATCTAGCAATACAAATACTTCTGAGGTTCTATCTCTTAATTTGTTGTTTATAGGGCAGCTTGGTCAAGGTGCACTTGGAGCCAATGGTAAATGTAATTACTGAAAGAATAATTCTTACAGTAAAAGATAAGAAATCTTCTTTTAACAGAATTCACTTATTTTTTCTCATTTTGTAGGTCGTGGAGGTTTTGGTCAACAAATACCTGGCGTGTTTGGTGGTTATCCTCTTATATCGCCAAAGTCTGGAGGTAGAGGCATTTAAAAAAAATCCTTCCCTTCATTCACTGTAGTTTTTCATATTTGAGCTCAACCACCATTCATTATACTTATCAGTCAAAATTAAATATTTTTTTCATCAAGGTGCAGCAAAGTCTCAGGCTAAAGCAGCCAAGTATGGTAAGTCAAACAGGAACAAAATGTATTTGGAACATGAATTTCAACATATTTCTAGATAACATGCTTGATACATTTAACTTTCCTTTTAGGGGCTGCTGGTGTTCCTGGTTTAGGTGGTGGGCTTGGTGTAGGAGGAGTACCTGGTGCTGGTGGTATAACAGGTACAGGTGGTGTGCAAGGAATAGGTGGTGTACCTGGTGCAGGAGGTGTACCTGGTGCAGGCATTGTGCCAGGAATAGGTAGTGTTCCAGGTGCAGCTGGTATACCAGGTGTTGGAGGCATTCCTGGAGCTGGGGGAGCAACTGCTGGGGGCTTATATCCAGGAGCTGGTGGCATCTATCCTGGGGGTAAATTTATGACTTCTTTTAAAAACAAAATATGTTTAGAGATTATTAAATCATGTAAGTGTGTAAGTGTTATAATGTCAATGAATTGTCTCCCAATAGGAGCTGGCGCAAAATCACGGAAGTATGGTAAGAAAACCACCATATTCATGTTATCTACAAATCTACATGTTATCTATATTTGCCCTCTTGTTTCTGTTCATAACGACCTCCTAACCAGTACATTAAACTTTATAATAACTTTAAAGAAATTTTTATTTAAAAAAAAAAACTTGCATAAAAGGGAAATCCATAAATTAAACCTAACCCTTGAGAATATTTTTGACAGCAATTTTTAAAAAGTAGACATGAGAAATGAAGAATTGATTATGCTGGTTTGTAAGTTTATCATGTAGCTAATGCTCTAATCACATATAAAAACAGAGGAGCAGCTTTGACCAGCTTAATTTTGATGTAAGTTTATTTTGCTTAAATTTTAGCCTCAGGGTTAGGAACTGGTGGACTTCCTGGTTCTGGTGTGGGAGTAGGAGGTCTTGGAACTGGAGGACTTCCTGGGTCTGGTTTGGGAGTGGGTGGTTTTGGAGCTGGGAGACTTCCTGGTTCTGGTGTCGGAGTAGGAGGTCTTGGAACTGGAGGACTTCCTGGATCTGGTTTGGGAGTGGGTGGTCTTGGAGCTGGTGGACTTCCTGGTTCTGGTGTG
>CAIGQQ010032019.1:1327108-1356601 GCA_903798035.1 Danio albolineatus
GGTTCTGGTGTGGGAGTGGGTGGTCTTGGAGCTGGTGGACTTCCTGGATCTGGAGTTGGTCCTGAAGGTAACTTAAAATCAGTCATAATTGTTTGTAAGTTTGTTCTACTGTTATCATTTACAATAAAGTAATGACAACTATTTTGCCATATTTTAGGATATGCTGCCGCTAAAGCAAGAAAATATGGTAAGATTTGTATACTACTTGTATACTACTTGTACTATAATTGTAATATTCTTTTTTTTCCAAAACATATATTAATATTTTCACTTTGGTCATTAAGATAAGTTTGAACTAAACTTTAGACTCAATACTTTGCTTTAGCTTATTAAGATCAAAGCTTAACAGGAAAATTGAATTAATGCAATAGAATTATTTGCCCAATGATTTTACGCTTTTATATTTTTATATGTAATTTGTGAGAGTCTACCACAGATGAAAAAACCATAAGAAAACAAAGGCATGAATTTTCACTGTTAACTCCTTTGTAGCTCAGCTTGGACGTGGTGGGGCTTTAGGTACTGGAGGATTACCAGGTGGAGCAGCTGGTGTTGGACTACCCGGTGGAGGTCTTGGGACTGGTGGGCAACTTGGAGGTGGACTTGGAACTGGTGGACTAGGAACTTATGGTCTACCTGGAGGTGGGCTTGGTGGATTACCTGGTGGAGGCACTGGTGGCCTTCCTGTTGGTGGAGTTGGAGGACTCCCTGGTTCTGGAATTGGTACAAAACTATACAACCATGTATACATTTAATTTGAACATTTTGTGGTCATATTTAATATTATATACTCTGATGCTTTTCAGGTTATGCAGATGCAAAGGCTCGCAAATATGGTAAACCAACTTTGAATTGTAATTCAACATACTTTATGGTAAAATAATTATGATGGTTTCATTGTTGCTTAAACTGTTTTGTAATGTTTTTGTTTAATCTAAGCTTTTAAAAATGCTTTAAAAAAAAGTTAACAGGGAAAATAGTTTGAAATCACTCTGCAATTAAAGCAATCTCCTCCCAAAACTCAAGATTGTATGATTTTACATCATATGCTATTTGTAAGATTCAACCACAGTCATAGAAACCATAAGAAAACCAAGAGATTAATATTTACTGATAATTCTATTGCAGCTCAGCTTGGACGTGGTGGGACCTTAGGTACTGGAGGATTACCAGGTGGAACAGCTGGTGTTGGACTTGGTGGACTACCTGGTGGGCAACTTGGAGGTGGATTTGGGACTGGTGGGCTACCTGGAGGTGGAATTGGCACGGGTGGACTAGGAACTGGAGGGCTACCTGGAGGTGGGCTTGGTGGATTACCTGGTGGAGGAGCTGGTGGGCTTCCTGGTGGTGGAGTTGGAGGACTCCCTGGTTCAGGAATTGGTACCTGATTATACAGTCACATTGCATTAATTATATTTATTTTAAAGTAGTGTGGTAATTTTTTATATTATAAAAATTCTAAAGTATAGTACTTAATATAATATACTTTGATGCTTTGCAGGATATGCAGATGCAAAGGCTCGGAAATATGGTAAAAACAACTTTGAATTCAATTATTCAACATACTGTATAGTAGAGGAATTATTATGGTTTTATTTCTTCTCAAAAATACATTTGGTAAAACTGTTAGAATTAATTATTTTAATTTTAAAATTAAGTCAAAAGAATGACCTGAAGATATTTCCATTGCAGCTCTGCTTGGGCGTGGTGGGACGCTAGGTACTGGAGGATTACCAGGTGGAGCAGCTGGTGTTGGACTTGGTGGACTACCTGGTGGGGGTCTTGGGACTGGTGGACAACTTGGAAGTGGACTAGCAACTGGAGGGCTACCTGGAGGTGGACTTGGTGGATTACCTGGTGGAGGAGCTGGTGGGCTTCCTGGTGGTGGAGTTGGAGGAATCCCTGGTTCAGGAATTGGTACCAGATTATGCAATCACATTGCATTAATTAAATTTGTTTTAAAGTTCTGTGGTAATATTGTATATTATAAAAATTCTAAAGTATAGCACTTAATATAATATACTTTGATGCTTTGCAGGATATGCAGATGCAAAGGCTCGGAAATATGGTAAAACAACTTTGAATTCAATTATTCAACATACTGTATAGTTGAGAAATTGTGATGGTTTTATTTCTTCTCAAAAATACATTTGGTAAAACTGTTAGAATTAATTATTTTCTTTATTGTTTGAATTGAAAAATTAAGTCAAAAGGAATGACCTGAACATTCTTCCATTGCAGCTCAGCTTGGGCGTGGTGGGGCTTTAGGTACTGGAGGATTACCAGGTGGAGCAGCTGGTCTTGGACCTGGTGGAGGTCTTGGGACTGGTGGACAACTTGGAGGTGGAATAGGAACTGGAGGGCTACCTGGAGGTGGGCTTGGTGGATTACCTGGTGGAGGAGCTGGTGGGCTTCCTGGTGGTGGAGCTGGAGGACTTCCTGGTTCTGGAATTGGTATTAGATTATACAACCATTGCATTAATGAATTTGTTTTTGAAAATTTTGTGGTCAAATTTAATATAATATACTGTGTTGCTTTGCAGGATATGCAGACGCAAAGGCTCGAAAATATGGTAAAATAACTTTGAATTCAATTTTTAAACATGCTGTATGGTAAATTAATTCTGATTACTTCAGTGTTGCTTAAAATTAACTCATCATGTTAGACTTCTTTGCTCTATTGTTTTTATTGACTTAAAAATAAAAAGTTAAAAAGATAAAATTAATTGAAATCACCAATTTTTTAATTGGTAATTATACCAATGTAGTCACCTTCCAAACTTCAAGGTTTTAATTTGTTTTTTGTTTTTTTATTTGTGAGACACAACACAGTCAGAGAAATCTAAGCTAAGACATTTACTTATAATTCTATTGCAGCTCAGCTTGGACGTGGAGGAACCTTAGGTACTGGATTATTACCAGGGGGAGCAGCTGGTATTGCACCTGGCGGACTACCTGGTGGAGGTCTTGGGACTGGTGGACAACTTGGAGGTGGACTTGGAGGTGGTCTTGGAACTGGTGGACTAGGAACTGGAGGGCTACCTGGAGGTGGACTTGGTGGATTACCTGGTGGAGGAGCAGGTGGACTTCCTGGTGGAGGAGTTGGAGGACTCCCAGGTTCTGGAACTGGTACCAAATTATACAACCATATTGCATAAAGTAAATAATAAAACCAATTGTGAAAACTGTAACATTTTTATATGAAATACTATGGTGTTTTGCAGGATATGTAGAGGCAAAAGCTCGAAAATATGGTAAAACATCCTTTAATACAATTATTATAATTTACTATTACAGCTTTATGGTTTAAGGTATTACAATGGTTTCTTTGCAGCTAACAACCTGAAATCCAAATTTTACTTTTCTAGGTCTGCTTGGTAGAGGTGCAGGTTTAGGTCCAGGCACTGGATTAGCTGCAGGTATTCCAGGTGGATTACCAAGCACCGGTATCACACCAGGTGGGGCAGGGGGCTTACCAGGATCTGGAGTTGGACAAGGAGGCATCCCTGGTCTAGGTTATGGTCCAGGAGGTGTACCCAGTGGTGGCTTTGGACCAGGAAGTGTTCCTGGAGGTGGATATGGACCTGGAGGTAAATAAGTATTTTGAATAATTTAAATTTTAAGTCTTAAATGTCGGGGTGGCTCAGTGGTTAGCACTGTTGCCTCACAGCACTGGTCAAGTCCCGGCTGGTCCAGGACATACTTCTGTGTGGAGTTTGCATCTTCTCCCTGTATTTGCATGGGTTTCCTGCAAGTGCTCTGGTTTCCTCTACTAAGTTTGAATAAACTAAAAATGGCTGTAGTGTATGAGCATGTGTGAATTACAGAGTGTATGGGTGTTTCCCAGTGCTGAGTTGTGGCTGGAAGGGCATCCGCTTCATAAAACATATGCCAGAGTAGTTGGTGGTTTATTCCTCTGTGGTGAGCCCTGATAAATTAGGGACTAAGCCAAAGTATAATGAGTGAGTGAGTCTTAAATGTGCAGGAACTCTTAGAAAGTGAAAATTACTGTGTTTAGAACATAAATGATCAAATTTAATGGTACTTTTCTGCCTGGTCATTAACTTTTAAGTTTGCTCACAATTGTTTTAATATTAAACAAAATTTTGTCCATCAGTAGAGGTGTCCTATATTTTGACTTTTACCACAAAGTGTAAAATTCTTTAGTACAAGGTAGTACTAATGCCTATCCTCCCCTGACTAACTATCCACAGTAGAGGGGCAAGAACAGATGTGGCATAACATTTATTGTTTTTATAGCTATCTATCTTACTCTACACAACTGTGAATTGAGTTTCTTGTCAACAGTTTATAAAATCCTGCAAAAAGTATGTCTTTATTTGTGCCGAAATTCAGAAACAGATAGGCACAAAGAATACTCTATCTGATGGCTCACAAACCACAGTAATGCAATGTCACAAGAAACTGATAGCTTCAACCTTTTCTTAAAGTTTAATTAAAACCTGGCCAATCTGGAAACCTAAGTAGCACATCCAGCCAGGTATAGCCCAAGATGACCTTTCTTTGGATCAACTGTAAATTTAGCCACAACATTCCTAAGCCATTGTAGTCTCATCAGTGTTCTTCAAGTTGATATCTGCGTCCTTCAATCAGTGTATGTTTAATGTGGTCGAAGCCCAGAGTTGGTTATCCACTGGATAGTGATTTAATGATCACTTATATTTAGATTTTTCAGCTCTTAGTAATATGTCACAATGTCCTGGTCAAGTTTTTTTTGAGATGACATCTCAAACTTTCTGTATTATTTTTCTTTTATTAGCCTGTAAACAGAGGTAAAGAACTGCATGTTCATGCTCAGATGAGGAGTGTTTTCATGGGTAGTCATTGTAGTATGTCCAAATTTAGAACTCTGTACTTGGATGGCTGTTAGACATCTTTTAACCCTTTGTAGGATCACTTATTGAAATTCTCATAAGAAAAAAACTGGAGTATTAGCTCCTCAGGATTATTATAAAACTTCTGAACTTTTATGACATTAAAAAAGACATTGTAATCAGTGTCAATGCAGTTACCATAAAACATTCGCCTTCAGAACTGCCTTAATCCCAGTGTTAATTTTGAGAGCAAATTCTGATTTAGTTTTAATCTTTTGACTGTTATATTTATACACATGGATAAATAAAAAAATCTGAGTTTACCTTTGCTGAATTTCGGGATGATTCCCTGGCATGCTGAGGTCGCTTGAGATTTGTTGTTTTTAAGGTCTTTTTGTCTTGACATCAAACGTAAATCTTCTTGGTAACACTTTATTTCGATGGTCCATTTGAGTATAAGTAGACTGTCTACTTAATATCTGTTGATACTGTCAACAGACATTTAAGTTTGTTGAATTTAAGTTACATTGCAACTAATTCTCATTAGATTAGTAGACTGTTCTTCATTTACAATCTAAGTAGACTGTTAGGTTGGGGTTAGGGTTGGGGTTAGGGGTAGGGTTAGTGTGAGTTGACATGTACTTGCAAAGTTTCTTATATTCAGTTAAATGTCTGTTGAATGTCAGTATCAACATATATTAAGCAGACAGTCTACTGATACTCTAAAGGACCATCGAAATAAAGTGTTGCCTTATTTAATTTTCATCTAGTTTTCATCAGTAAAAATTATGACGAAAATAATATGTCAACAAAATTAACACTGTTTAATCCTTCGTGGCATAGATTCAGTAAGGTACTGGAAGTAGTCTTCAGAGATTTTGGTCCATATTGACATGATAGCATCATGCAGTTGCTACAGATTTGTCGGCTATCGAATCTCCCATTCCACCACATCCCAAAGGTGCTCTATTGGATTGAGATCTGGTGACAGTGAATGCCATTTAAGTACAGTGAACTCATTGTCTTGTCCAAGAAACCCGTCTGAGATAATTCATGCTTTATGACATGGTGTGTTATCCTCCTAGAAGTAGCCATCAGAAGATGGGTACACTATGATCATAAAGGGATGGACATGGTCAGCAACAATAGTCAGGTAGACTGTGGCGTTGACACAATGCTCAATTGGTACTAATGAGCCCAAAGTGTGCCAAGAAAATATCCCCCACACCACCAACACCAGCCTGAACCATTGATACAAGGCAGGATTGATCCATGCTTTTATTTTGTTGAAGGCAAATTTTGACCCTGCCATCCAAATGTTGCAGCAGAAATCGAGACTTTTCAGACCAGGCAACGTTTTTCCACTCTTCAACTGTCCAATTTTGATCAACCTGTGCAAATTGTAGCCTCAGTTTCCTGTTCTTAGCTGACAGGCGTGGCACCTGGTGTGGTCTTCTGCTGCTGTAGCCCATCTGATTCAAGGTTTGATGTGTTGTGTGTTCAGAGATGCTCTTCTGCATACCTTGGTTTGAATGAGTGTTACTGTTGCCTTTCTATCAGCTCAAACTAGTTGGGCCATTCTTCTCTGATCCATTCTCTGGTGGCCGGTGAGTGTATATTACCATCCTCCCCAATTTAGAGTGAAACAAAAAAACTTGCTGGAAAGAGCTTATTGGTGCCCCCATTTTGAAACATCAAACAAGATGTTTTGACATGCAATTTGCTTTCACTCTGGAAGGCTTTCTTTCTTTCTAATTACATCAGTCTGAGAGCTTGGGCAGAATATTATCAGTCCCCTCCCACTGCTAATTTTCTGCAAGTGCAAGATAACAAGAAGGAGCACCAAAATAAAACTCACCCCTCTATTAATTTAAGTACTGTGGTAACATTTTCCTGTGAGTCCTAACTGGGTGTATTTCCCTTACTCCCCACCAGGGTGGCGTAGTCTGATTAACTTGTTTCTGAGGCTTGATGCCTTGGGCCAGGGGTCACCAAACTTGTTCCTGTAGGGCCGGTGTCCAGCAGATTTTAGCTCCAACCCTAATCAAACACACCTGAAGAAGCTAATTAAGGTTCTCCATTATCTCCACCAATAAACAGGTGTGTGGTGTGCCGTCTGGCGCAAAAAGGCTGCCGTCGTGTCATCCAGGTGGATGATGCACACACGTGGTGGCTGAGGAGATCCCCCTCATTGTGTAAAGTGCTCTGAGTGTCTAGAAAAGCGCTATATAAATGTGTATAAATTATTATTATTATTACAAAGAACATGTGTACACCACATTCATGCATAGATTGTGATACAACTCTAAAAACAACTTGTTGGGAGAATATGTGCAGCTGTAAGTAGGCTCTAAGTTAATATATTTAACATAAATATTGATTTAATATAACCACTTTATTTTATTGTCATAATGATTAGTAAATAAATGCAAAATTACTCTGGCATACATTAACTTTTAGGAAGGTTTCTATGCAGAGTTTTATAAATGAGACTGGTTATTCATTCTCTCCACATCACAATACTGAAGTAAGATGTAAAGTCATATTTCTCTTCTTTTTTTCTTTTATTCTAGGAATTTCTGCAGCCAAGGCTCGCAAATATGGTAGGGGGAAATTAAACAATCTTGTTCTTTTTAGAATAGATGTTCAAACATGCCTTTTAAAAATACCACGTTATCTCTGCATTTTGCAAAAAAAAAAGGAATTACTGGTGGAGCTGGTGGATTAGGATTGCCAGGAGGATTAGGAGGACAACTTGGTAGTGGAACAGTGCCAGGGGTTGGAGCTGGTGGTGGAACACCAGTTGCAGGTATTGGACCAGGGGGTGTACCAATCGGTGGCTATGGACCAGGAGGAGTACCGGCAGGTGGTTATGGGCCAGGAGGAGTACCGGCAGGTGGTTATGGGCCAGGAGGAGTACCAGCAGGTGGTTATGGTCCTGGAGGAGTACCGGCAGGTGGTTATGGGCCAGGTGGAGTACCCGCTGGAGGATTTGGTCCAGGATCTGGAGGTATGTCGACAAATATTATTTTACATCCATAAAATTTAGACATTCTGTTCATAACCATTTCTACATTTATTCTTCACAAATTACTGTGACTGCAGCCTATCCAGGTGGACCAAAAGCCTTAAAATATGGTAGGATATTTTAAACCAGTTTTGTCATCGTGTTTTGTTCTGCAGCTTGTAATCAAGATTAATAAAATTATTTTGCACATGTGTAGGTCCTGGTGGAGGTGGAGGGATTCCAGGACTTGGCCTGCAGGGTCAGGTGGGAACTGGACCAGCAGGAGGACTAGGCACAGGAGCAGGACAAGTTGGTGGTTTTGGTCCAGGGACTGTAGGATCAGGACTGCCTGGTAGTGCTGTTGGAGCAGGAAGTAGAGGAGGGCTTGGGCCTGGGTATGGAACAGGTGCTGGAGGTAATTTAAACATGGTGAAATTAGTAGTTTACAGGGTTATGGGACATGTGCGTTATTAACTTATCTTTCAATTTCTTGCATATATTGCCTATAAGGATATGGACCCGGGTCAAAAGCAGCTAAATATGGCAAGTTGAAAAACAATACATACTTACAGATATCTTGCAAGTAGCTTTTTGCCATCCATTGATCTACTTTACAGTGTGGAGATACATTAGTAAAAGAATTAATCTTTTGCAAATATTAAAGGTGATATAAAAAATGTAAAGCACACGACACCAACTTAGATTTTTTAAAAACAAGTTTTTAAAATGTTTACCTTGATATGCTACAACATCAACACTGTCAAAAACCCATGCCTAATTTGTCAGGTTTACCTGGATTTGGAGGTACCTTAGGAACAGGTGGTTTACCAGGAGATGGAACAGGAGTGGTAGCAGGACCCGGAGGTATGTGAAGAAATGTGACATGCATTATTTTCTGTTAATAACAAAAAAGAGAAAATTATGTCATCCTTTAATTGTGTTGTTCCAGAACTACATTTGTTTCTTTCTTCTGGGTAACATTAAAAAGAAAATAATAATAAATGGCTAATGCTTTTGTTTGGTTGTTGTTTTTTCTCAACTCTTCATGTAGTTGACGTCAATGGTATACTGTGTTGTTTGGTTCCCAACATGTTCAAAAACCTTTGTTTCACAGAAGAAAGAAACGTATAGTGTGGAGCATACCTTTAAGATAACGTCACCTTGGAATTATAAGGTTCTATCATACATTCTAATTGATTTGAGATTTTGAGCTTTAAAGTTTTTGCATTCCATACATCAAACAATATGCGTGTAACAGTTCTCTTTCAGAATCAGAATCAGAATCAGAATCAGAAAGGGCTTTATTGCCAGGTATGTTCACACATACGAGGAATTTGTTTTCGTGACAGAGCTTCTACAGTGCAACAGAATTACAGAGACAAGACAAAAAACAGATAATAAATATATTAAAAAAATAGAAGTAAGTGTTAAATGCAAATATACAAATGGACAAGTGTATGTACAGGTGTATTACTATATACAACATTATATGTGCAGCTGTTATGTGCAAATTGGCATGTAAAGTGTGTTGTTAAATAAGTGTATGTGTGTGTAACAAGTGTATTTGTTATGTGCAAATGGCATGTAAAGTGTGTTGTTAAATAAGTGTATGTGTGTGTAAGAGTGTACAGCAGTAGTGATGTTGGTTCCACGATTATTATCATCAAGTGTTCATGAGATGGATTGCCTGAGGGAAGAAACTGTTTCTGTGTCGGGCTGATCTGGTGCGCAGTGCTCTGTAGCGTCGACCAGAAGGTAACAGTTCAAAGAGGCAGTGTGCTGGGTGTGAGGGGTCCAGAGTGATTTTGGCAGCCCTTCTACTCGCTCTGGATAAGTACAGTTCTTGGAGAGTAGGGAGGGTTGTACCAATGATTCGCTCAGCAGTCCGAACTATTCGACGTAGTCTTCTGAGGTCAGATTTGGTAGCTGAGCTAAACCAGACAGTTATTGAAGTGCAGATGACTGATTCAATGATGGAGGTGTAGAACTGTTTCAGCAGCTCCTTTGGCAGGTTGAACTTCCTCAGCTGACGAAGAAAGTACAGCCTTTGTTGGGCTTTTTTGACAATGGAGTCCATGTGAGTGTCCCACTTCAGGTCCTGAGAGATGGTGGTGCCCAGGAACCTGAATGACTCCACTGCAGCCACAGTGCTGTCCATGATGCTCAGTGGGGGGAGAGCAGGGGGGTTTCTCCTGAAGTCCACTATCATCTCCACTGTTTTGAGCGTGTTCAGCTCCAGGTTGTTGTGACTGCACCAGAGAGCCAGCTCCTGAACCTCCTGTCTGTAAGCAGACTCGTCACCGTCCTGAATGAGGCCGATAAGCGTGGTGTCGTCTGCAAACTTTAGGAGCTTGACAGAGGGGTCCTTTGAGGTGCAGTCATTCGTGTACAGAGAGAAGAGCAGAGGGGAGAGGACACACCCCTGGGGGGCGCCAGTGCTGATTGTGCGGGTCCTGGATGAGGATTTGCCCAGCTTGACCAGTTGCTGCCTGTCCGTTAGAAAGCTGTTGATCCACTGACAGACAGAGGTGGGCACGGAGAGCAGAGTTAATTTGGGCAGGAGAAGTTTTGGGATGATGGTGTTGAAAGCTGAGCTGAAGTCAACAAACAAGATCCTCGCATAGGTCCCTGGTCTGTCTAGGTGTTGCAAAACATAATGCAATCCCATATTTACTGCATCATCCACAGACCTGTTTGCTTTGTAGGCAAACTGAAGAGAGTCCAGTGAGGGTTCAGTGATGTCCTTCAGGTGGGCCAGCACCAGCTTTTCAAACGACTTCATGACCACAGATGTTAGCGCCACCGGTCTGTAGTCGTTTAGTCCTGTAAGTTTGGGTTTCTTTGGGATGGGTATGATGATGGAGCGTTTGAGGCAGGAGGGCACTTCACACAGCTCCAGTGATCTGTTGAAGATCAGGGTGAAGATGGGGGCCAGTTGGTCAGCACAGGATTTTAAACAGGCTGGTGTTATAGAATCTGGGCCTGGTGCTTTTCTCCTCTTTTGTTTCCGGAAGACCTGGCGCACATCATCTTCATTAAACTGAATTGCAGGTATGGGGGAGGTGGGGGGTGGTGGAGGTGTTAATGGTGGCGTGAAGAGCAGTTCAGGGTGGGTGTGGGGGTTTTTCTCAAACCGGCAGTAAAACTCATTCAGGTCGTTAGCAAGTTGTTCATTGTCTACAGTGCTGGGGGAAGGTGGCTTGTAACTTGTAATATTCCCTAAGCTTTTCCACACGGATGCTGAGTCGCTGGAAGAGAACTGACTCCTTAGTTTTTCAGAGTAGTTCTTTTTGGCGACTCTGATCTCTCTTTCCAGGGTGTACTTTGCTTGCTTATACAAGGCCCTCTCCCCATTCCTGTAAGCAGCCTCTTTGGCCTGACGTAGCTGTCTGAGTTTTACAGTGAACCATGGTTTGTCATTGTTGTATGTGAGTTGAGTCCTGGTAGGGATGCACACATCTTCACAGAAACTAATATAAGATGTTACCGTCTCTGTGAGTTCATCCAGATCGTTAGCAGTATCTTCAAAGACACTCCAGTCAGTGAGGTCGAAACAGGCTTGTAGATCCCGCTCTGTTTCATTAGTCCATCTTTTCACAGATCTTAATACAGGTTTGGCTGTTTTCAGTTTCTGTTTGTAGGTTGGTATAAGATGGATTAAACAGTGGTCAGAGTGTCCCAAAGCTGCTCGTTGAACAGAGTTGTATGCATCCTTTATTGTGGTATAGCAGTGATCCAATATGTTGCTGTCTCTTGTGGGACATGTAACATGCTGTCTATATTTTGGCAGATCATGGGATAGTTTAGCTTTGTTAAAATCCCCGAGAATGATTAAAACAGAGTCCGGCTGCTGTCGCTCAATTTCCGTGATCTGATCGGCTAGTTTCTGTATCGCCAGGCGCGCTTGCGCGTGCGGCGGAATGTAAACAGAGACGAGGAAAAACGAGCAGAACTCACGCGGTGAGTAGAAAGGCTTACAGTTAATAAACAGTGCTTCTAGATCTGGACAGCACATCTTCTTTAAAAGAGTTACATCAGTACACCACCTTTCATTGATGTAAAAGCACGTCCCGCCACCGCGCGATTTCCCCGTCGTTTCCTCGTCGTGATCCGCTTTAAACAGCTGATAGCCGGGAAGGTTGAGCGCGTTGTCAGGTATGGTGTCGGTCAGCCAGGTTTCCGTGAAGCACAGAGCAGCTGAATGCATAAGATCCTTGTTTGTCTGAGAGAGCAGAGTGAGTTCGTCAATTTTGTTGGGTAGAGAGCGAAGATTTGCCAGATGGATGCTCGGTAATGCGGTTCGAAATCCTCGTTGTCTGAGTTTCACAAGCGCGCCTGCACGCTTCCCTCGCCGGCGCTTCAGAACGCGCTTGAGTAGCACCGCGGCTCCTCCAACAACAATGTCCAACAGAACATCAGATAAGTCCAAGTCTGGAAAAGTATTTGGTGGTGTATGCGTCCGGATGTCCAACAATTCGTCTCTGGTGAAACTAATTGTAGGAATGTGACTAAAAACAGGACAAACTAACAAAAAAACGACGAAAACTGCAGAGCACGTCACGGAAGCAGCCATCAACGCCGGCGCCATCTTGGAACGGCGCCATCTTAGAATCTTTCATACATTAACAAGACAGAGATCCTAATGTAAATGATCAAAATTCTCTTAAATTTGCAAGTTGGGGTAAAACAAACACAACCTTCTAATTCTAAAAAGTAATTTTCCACTTGGGGGCGACACGTTGGCGCAGTAGGTAGTGCTGTCGCCTCACAGCAAGAAGGTCGCTGGTTCAAGCCTTGGCTGGGTCAGTTGGCGTTCCTGTGTGGAGTTTGCATGTTCTCCCTCCAATCGCATGGGTTCGCATATGTTTCCTCCAGGTGCTCCGGTTTCCCCCTCAGTCCAAAGATATGCGGTACAGGTGAATTGGTTAGGCTTAATTGTCCGTAGTGTATGTGTGTGAATGAGTGTTTATGGATGTTTCCCAGAGATGGGTTGCAGCTGGAAGTGCATCTGCTGCGTAAAAACATGTGCTGGATAAGTTGGCGGTTCATTCTGCTGTGGCGACCGCGGATTAATAGAGGGACTAAGCCTAAAAGAAAATTAATGAATGAATGAATTTTCCGCTTGGAATTATAAGGTTCTGCCTGGCAGATCATTAATTGGAGCATTACTTTTAAAGAAATACAATCACAAAAATTTAAAAATTGTTGTTGTAAAAATATGTTGATGATTGAGAAAGCTACATTTTTGCTTTCTATAACAATTGTTTAATTGTTCAGTTGTTCAAATTGAGCATACATGGCTGTAAATATTTTGTCCAGTGCAGATGTTTATTTTATGCATTTAATATGGTAATATTTATTGGCTTTTATGCTTTTTTTAAACTATTGAATTATATTTATTGAATTAAATGTCCCATGAATTAAACTAAGTATTTGCCCTTCAAGGCTTAATATCAAATTTAAAGACTTTAATAGAAAACAGACAATGAGAAAATCAGTTTAATAAACACTGAAAAATGTTTCACTGACTATATATACACAAATAAAAAAAAATCACATTTAATATATTACATTTTTTTAATAACTGTTTCTTTTTCAACAATGTAAAATTTAACATTTCATCTGTCGATGGAGCAGTCCGGTGGAATAAGAAAGAAAGCTGATCATGATCAGTCCTTGTGTGAGCATTCGAAATCCTGATTGACCCACGGAAAGAACTGAAGATTTTAAAATAAAAAGTCTTAAAATGGGGCGACACAGTGGCGCAGTAGGTAGTGCTGTCGCCTTACAGCAAGAAGGTCGCTGGTTCAAGCCTCAGCTGAGTCAGTTGGCATTTCTGTGTGGAGTTTGCATGTTCTTCCAGTGTTCGCGTGGGTTTCCTCCGGGTGCTCCGGTTTCCCCCACAGTCCAAAGATATGCGGTATAGGTGAATTGGGTAAGCTAAATTGTCTGTCATGTATGTGTGTGAATGAGAACGTATGGTTGTTTCCCAGAGATGGGTTGCGGCTGGAAGGGCATCCACTGCTTAAAACAAATGCTGGATAAGTTGGCGGTTAATTCTACTGTGGCGATAATGTTAATAAATGATCAATTATCAAGAATATGTGAATAACTCAATTTTGACAAAAATGTCAGACAGAGCCTAATAATTCTAAGGTGACGATAAAGCAAAGCAAACTTTAATTGACTTCAGCAGTAGTGGATGAACCTTGTCTCTTGTTATATTTCATTCTAAAGGGTACGGAGGAGCACAAAAACCACCTAAATATGGTACACTACTCACAGTTCCTCATCTTTATAATTGAAACATTATAAGTATTCAGCCCAAGACCTTAACCCATGCATTTACATTTGTAACAGGACAACCGGTTGGTGGGGTTGGAAGTGGGTCAGTACCAGCAACTGGCGGAACTGGGGTCACTGGAACTGGAATTTCAACTGGTAGGTGATTACTAGTAAAAGAGGACCTAATTAGGTCACACTTTATTTTGACGGTCCGTTTGTTGAATCCAAGTTACATTGCATTTACATGCCAACTAATTCTCATTAGGTTATGAGTAGACTGTTAGGTTGGGGTTAGGGTTAGTGTAATTGACGTGTACTTGCAAAGTTTCTTATAGTCAGTTAAATGTCTGTTGAAGGATTGTTAAATGTCAGTATCAAAGGATATTAAGCAGACAGTCTACTAATACTCAACCGGACCATCAAAATAAAGTGCTACCCGAAATTAAATAAGTTATTAGAAAAAAATAGTTATACAGTAGGTGTGAGTGAATGCTGTGGGGCGGTAGTCATTCAGCCATGTTGACGAGGAGTGTTTTGAGACTGGCACAATGGTTGTGGATTTGAAGCATGATGAAACTGCTGCTTTGGTGAGGGCCATGTTAAAAATGTCTCTGAAGACCCCTGTGAACTTCTCAGCACATGCTCTTAGCACACATCCAAGGGCCAGCAGCTTTGCATGCATTGATCTGTCTTTGTGCCGTATAGATATCTGTGAAGGGAAGTGTGAGAGGCTGATAGTGTGATCATTTAGTGGCCATCTCCTTGTTGTGTCTTTTGTCTCGGTGCCTGACTTCATGGCTTGAATCGCTCATGGAGTCTGATAAATCACTCATCAGAGTTGGAAAAGCTTTAGCTTGTAGCACTGATTGGCTTGTTTGATCACTTGAACTGTAAGCATTGTTGCTAGCCTTCAGCAGCAGTCTCACCTCCTTATACTGTATGTATATTTTATTTATCCTTCCTGCATAATTTTGCACTCTGGTTAGATGCTAACTGCATTTCATTACCCTGTATGCTACATGTGTAATAACAGAGTAAACGTAAATCTAAAAAGTCAGTAATAGGCTCATTGGTAGGCTCGCTGGAATAGACTCATTAGATATATGTGCTTCAAGCCTACATTTTTGTGAAACCGAAAAAGCACACTGAAACAGTTCTAGGTAGAATTATTGCAGCTTTCATTCTTTTTCACACTAATATTATTTACAGGGACATATTATTGACAAATAAAGGAATATTTTCATGCAGTTCTTTGCACAACACCTAATAAATACCACTAAATAACTTACTGGTGTCTATAACTTGTAATTGAATACATTTGTCTCACTTCTCTATCCCCATATGGACATGTTTTGTTGGTTCAGTAACTCATTTTGCATAGTGTTGCCCAGAATGCTTGGTTTAATTCTGCTGAAGCACGGTTCCACACAACAGATCAAATCAAGGGAGAATAATGTGGTTGCACTGCACTTTTCTCTATGTTTGCTTGGTTGGGTTGAGGTCAGTGGTTCTCATGGAAGTGTGCATGAAAGACATGTATCTGAAACTTTTAAAATGTGCTCAACATTACATCTCAAGAGGTGTACGTGAAGCTAAGTGTATACCAGATTCAGGAAACAAAGCAAGCCGAATGTACTGTAAGTTGATAATTTGCTAAACACTTTCTATAAAACAGAATTACTATTCCAATCTTCGCTTGAATCATAGGAGGAACAGCAATTCCAATTGCTACCGGCACAGATCGTGGAGCAGGTCCCAGACCTGGAGGTAACCAATTCATGTATTTTATTAATTTAGAATATACTTTATTAAGAAACATATATGTAATATGCGTAATAGTGTCATAACTACCAGTCTTGCTGGTTCCCTGTTTAGTGATTGGCGGAACTCGTGGTACTGGAGAAGCTCAAGGTTACTTTTTAATTCTACTCTATTACATAACATACACTAATAACACTTAAGTTCAAGTTCCAATTCATACTATTAACTACTGGCTTGTTATTTGCCTATTATTAAGATATTAACTGTTAACTGTGACTACCCAATACCAAACCCCAACTACTACCTTGCTACAGAAACTATCAATAAGCAGCTAATTAGTAAATTATTGAGCTAAAAGTCCTGGTTTGTAATAGTTAATGATTTGTTAACAGCATGAATTGAAATTTAATTTATTATATATTTTTTATTACCATTTGATAATTTGTTTGTTCCTGAATTGTAATTGAATTTCATTATTTTCTTGAACACGTAGGTGGAACCAAAGCACCTAAAACTGGTGAGAAAATATTTAATTTTTTTCTGTCTAATACATCTTGGATAATCAATCGTTTACAAGAACAAATGAGCAGGCTTTTCCTGTTAGCCACTGGTGTTATTTTATGGTTATTTCAGAATCTGGAGGACCAGTTGAGGGATCAGGTGGGTCCATTGTATTTAATGAACAATGGAACCTCTTAATGCCTGTGAGTTGAAATTCACAAATGATAGCAGCTGAACAATGTGTAATTTTTTAAAGGTGTTACTGGTGGGCCCAGTGATGTGGATGGTCTTTATGGAGTCGCAGGGACAGGAATACCCATCTTAGCTGGAGAAAGACCAGGTAAACCTTTCGTGACCCTTTGCATTTTGTCATCTACACTCTGCTAAAATGAAATGTCTCAACCTAAATTTGTGTAAACTATGAATAAATCCAACCACTGGATTAAAATGTATATTCATATATGTCCATTTACCCAAATTTTGATTGGAAAAAAACTGCATAATTTTAGAGAGTACTTCTGGTCACACTGTTTTCTCTTTTTCTTTAATTCAAGCTTACTTTAAATCTATTAAAATGTATACATTACATCTGTATGTTAAAACGTGTACTTTAATAATCGATGATATTCATTCCAGCCACTCTGTTGCTTACTGCAAATCCTTTTGACTGACTGGTTGATCACAGTGTAAAAGTATTTATGCAATTCCATCTAGTTTACTGATTTTAGCATGTCTTATCTTGCATCATAATATCACGTTTCCCCCCACTGTTTATCAATTTACTTCCACAACTTACTGTTAAAGTACCATATTTATCACATACTCTAAAAGTAATATCACATATCACTACATTCATGCTATTTTGTCAGAAAGGTTTTTCTTTAAATTCTTCAGTTGGATATTGCTTTTTTTTCATTTATTTTTTTACAAACTGTAATGCAAACAAGCTGTTCTCATTCATTTGATCACTTCTGTTATGGCGCAAATGTTATAGCATTAGAATGAAATGCCATTTACAGTGGTTTTAATGGTTACAATGGTCTTATGTGAAATTGTGAAGTACAACTGCTCATTTGTTATCTATGAGCATGTTAAATGCTAGTTTTAAAATCTGGTTAAGAAAGACAGCAGTTATGGTTAGGGTTTTAACGTAAGCCTATTTATAAAAAAAAAACTTGAAGATCTGTGACGTTTCCTCATTATTATTATTAGTAACTTTCAGCAGTGATTGTACGTGAAGCAAAATAAACATAAATCTATATTAAATTATCTTGCACATATGTGTTTTTGAAAAGCTACATTTGAACACAAAACTGCAGTCATTTTTGTGCATGTATCTGGAACTCTTCCAGGTTTCTATCAGATGTACTATTGATCGGATTAAAGTGATATGAATTACTTGATTCTGTCTTTTCAGGTGGAACGGGAGTACCGCGACCAGAAAGTAAGTTTGACATTGACTTTACAAACCTTATTTATTATTATTATTATTTTATTATTATTAATGCACGAAAGACATATACAAAGCAGTGCCAGAGGTGTACATAAAAATAATTAAAGCAATATAAAATAACATAGAAGTAAAAAAAAAATACATATAATGCTAGGCCTTGCTAATTCACAATAACTTAAAAATGTCAAACAAATACACAGTTTTAACAGCTTTCTTCTTTGTCCTTTCCTCAATATATGGTATTTATATAAATATCTAGTTCTTTAAGTACCACTAAAAAAAGAGGTTTCTGTTTGCTAAATTTACATAGACGGGCATGAAACTTGGTAATAATCAAAAGATCAATAACACAAGCTTCATTTTACAATTTCTTATCATAGTTCAAAAAAAAAAAAAAAGCATATTCATACAGTTAAAAAAGTGGACAGCACTTTATCATTTATAAATTTAGATACCTTCCACCATAACCATTTTGTATACTGACAACGGCAGAAAATATGAGGTACTGTTTTGTTTCTGCATATAATGAACAGAATGAACAATTGTCATTCTTCAATAAATCTGGTTAAAAATGCTTAACAGGGTAAATTTTGTGTGTATCTTAAATGAGATTTCTTTGACTTTATTTGAAATTAGATATTTATTAGGAAATACCCAAACTTTCCTTCAGTCAATATTTTGAATAAACGTAGACCAATAGAAAATAACATAGTATTTACCAGTTCTAACCAGTTCTTTTTGAAATCTTTTTGAAATAGTGGATGTATGTTCTTATATTTATTAATTTTATTATATGAAAACCAAAATTTGCCACAGAGAATTCTTAGAGTATGAAAGACCTCTACATAAAGAAACGATAATAGAAGAGATAGCTCCAATTACAGAGGCATATTCCTTTGGGGTTACAGGTTAACTTTACAAACCTCAAACATTCATAAGCTCAAAAACTTGTCGTCAGCCGAGCGGGAAACGGTTTCTGTTTTTCTTCAGCTCCCTCGAGCGGTAGAGGAGTCTGGTACATTTAGAACCACTAGCTTACTTGTTTCTTTTTATTTAGTTGGACTAGTAAACATAATTACGATTTTTGTATATTAACTTACAGACCTCACCTCAGTGACCTCAAAGTAATATCTTCAGCTCTTTAGCCGACTGAGAAAGTGTTTTTATTTTTCACAGGCTATCGTAATGTTATAGCCCCCTCTAGCGTTTATATACGGAGAACTTTATATATTATGTATAACTATATTATTTATAGTATTCAAATTCAGATACTTAATCTGCATAATAGGAGACTCTTAGTTAATAACTTGTTGACTGGTAGTCAGTCAGAAATAGGCACTGAAAACTTCAGAATTTTTTATTTCAAATAAGACCGGTTTAACATTTCTTGAAGAGACTTTTTTTTTCAGTTTGAATGATAAATGTGTGTTTAAGTGAGACTGAATTACTTCAATTAACCATGTTTTTCAACTTTAAGTTGGTGATAGTGGAACATTACCAGGAGCCAAACCACTTAAACCCCCAGGTACTTCATGCCAGTCACTTTACACTCAGAGATTTTTGGTCTAGTGGGTGTTTTATTTGTAAGAAGTTTAATTTTATTTATTTTAATCTAGGCACTGGGGGCGGAGCAATTGCTGGACGTGGAGATACCCCGGGCATTATTGAAGGAGGACCTGGAAGTGTAGGAGGTGGAATCGGTGGGGTTGGTGGAGGTCCAGGTGGAGTTGGTGCTACACCAGGTGGAGTTGGTGGAGTTCCAGGTGGAGTTGGTGGAGTTCCTGGTGGAGTTGGTGGAGTCCCAGGTGGAGTTGGTGCTACACCAGGTGGAGTTGGTGGAGTTCCCGGTGGAGTTGGTGGAGTTCCAGGAGGAGTTGGTGGAGTTCCTGGTGGAGTTGGCGGAGTTCCAGGCGGAGTTGGTGGTGGACTGACTGGAACTGGAGGAGTTAAACCTCCAAAAGGTGAAAAGCGTGATCTGATGTTAATTAACTCTTTCTGTGCGTTTTTGTAAAATTATGAATTTATGAAAATCAATGTGTTACTTGTAGTTTATGGAGGTGCAGGTGGAACTGGAGCTCTTGGAGTTGGAGGTGTCGGCGGACTGGGTCCAGCTGGAGGTGGAGGAGCTGGACTTCTGCCAGGAGGTGGTGGTCTGCTTCCAGGAGGTGGTGCTGCTGGTACAGGATTTGGACTGCAGAAACCGGGAAAAAGTACACAAGCATTGATCAGATTAACACAGTTTGTACTGTGAAAACTAAGTGAAGTTTGTTTACAAGCTAATTTCGAGAGGATCACGTGCTTATGATTTACCACGGCTGGCTGCACATTATCTTATCACGATCTCCCAATCATATGATTCCCCTTCTACTATAAATAACCACAGTTCCAGTCCACAGCTATCTTCGTATGGAAGAAAACCCTCCTTTCCTCCCCCTTCTCCTCCTTTTCTTAGATCGGGCGGCACGGCGGCTCAGTGGCTAGCACTGTCGCCCCACAGCAAGAACACCGTCAGTCCTGGTCCTCGCCAGGCTGGTGGGTGTTTCTGTGCGGCGTTTGTATATTCTCCCCGTGTCCGCGTGGGTTTCCCCCGGGGCCTCCGGTTTCCTCCCACAATCCAAAGATATACACAATTCATTACAGATTAAACAATTCAGGCTCTGGTCTAACTCCCTTCCTCCTCTGATGGTTCCCTTAGCTGCTACAGAGGGGGAGTTTGAGAGCTACCTAAGCTCAAGCTCCCCTCTCGCTCTACGAACGGGAGGGAGCCCTGGGCTTGAGGATCCCTTGAGCTCAGGGCTCTCTCCCGGGACAGCATGCCAAACTAGCTTATATTAAATCATCAGCTAAGTGTGAACTCTTGAAATGTATTTAAATGCAAATTTAGATGTCAAGAAGATATCAAGAAATGCTTGCGAAAAATGACCATAAATATTTTTACTGGTCTTTAGTTATTAGCTTCACATTTAAAATAAAGTGTAATTAACTTGTTCAATTTATTGCAGGTTATGGTGGAGCTGGAAGTTTAGGAGCTGGTGGGATCCTACCTGGGACTGGTAAAACAAAAAAGCTACCGAATTCATGATTTTCTAATCACTATTTAACAATTCTGGTAATGTTGTGCTAAGACTTATGTCTTTCATTTTTTTTGTCAGGCATCAGATTCCCCAGTGGGGCTGCAGTGGGCAGCAAACCAGGAAAAGGTATTGGAGAAAATTCTTGTCATTCCACAATTCCTGTAAGACTTAGGTATTTTATATGCTTAGAAAGACTGCTGAATTCTGCCTTTTCTACTTTAATCAAAGTTTATGGAGCAGCAGGCACACTTGGTGGGCTTGGAGGCCCAGGTGGATATGGAGCAGGACCTGGCGGCTATGGAGGTGGTCCAGGTGGTTATGGAAGTGGTCCGGGCAGTGCTGTTGGACCTGCAGGGCCTGGATTTGGTGGTACTTGGCTGCTTAAACATATATTATATTTACCTCACAGTTTTGGGTTAACATGGGTTTTTGTGAAACATTGAAGTTTGTAAAGCTAAAAATATGAGATTAATTAAGATCTTTTGCATTTTAATCTTTTAAGGCCTTGGTTATGGTCCTGGCGGAGTAAAACCACCTAAAAGTATGTAAAACCCATTAAATCAATGGTTTAATAGTACAATATCTATTCCTTTGTAGCTTAGCCTAAATTCACAATTACAAACATTTTTGATTTATCAGGCTATGGAGGAGCTGGAGCACTGGGTGGCGCTGGACGAGGAGGAATTGGTGGAGGTCCTGGAGGACTTGGTGGTGGTTTAGGTGTTGGACCAGGGGGTGCCGGTGGCATTGGGGGTGGTCTAGGAGTTGGACCTGGTGGTGTTGGTGGCATTGGCGGTGGTCAAGGTGTTGGACCCGGTGGTGTTGGTGGAGGTCCTGGAAGTGTTGGAGGACTGGGTGGAGGTATCTTGTAATTTTTATATAAAGTTTAGGAGAATTTGTTAAAATTAGGGTGTATGTTACATACTAAAATTTGTTAATGCTTTTTTGGACTCACTATGTTGAAAGAAACAAATCTGAACAATTATAAACTAGCCATAAAAATGAATGATTCTTGTCCTATTTACTTTGCAAGTTCTTACAAATTTAAAAATGCTCTTGGACGTTTGCAGCATGTTCTGTAAGCAGTAGAGCAATCACAACAAACTGGGTTATCTGACCAATTAATGCAGAGTAGACTTATAGAAATCATGGGTTGGAAAAAAAGAGCTGATGTTGTAGTTCACCTATGTACAATTATTTTAATGTGCTGACTAATATAGTAAATCATATGTATAATACTTGCTTATAATTTTACCTTTACATTGTCATCATTACAAATTACAATATACATAAAATCATAACATTTACGTCTCAGTAGAAATTACATTACATTACAATAGGTTTTAATTTACCACAAATGCTTGTTTGTATTTTGCAGAATATGGTATTACATACAAAGATGCACTTAATTGCATTTAAAAGAAAAGTTCACCCAAAAATGAAAATTCTGTCATGACTTACTCACCATTTACTTGCTCAAAACCTGTTCTTTTTGCATTGAACACAAAAGAAGATATTTTGTGGAAAGCTGTAAACATGCAATCATTGATTTCATAGTATTTTTTGTTTCTACTATGGAAGTCAATGCTTACAGGTTTTCACCTTACCTCAAAATATCTTCTTTTTGAGTTCAACAGAAGAAGGAACCTCATAAACGTTTAGGACCACTTAAGGCTGAGTAAATAGTGAGTAAATTTCGAAACTTTTTGGGTAAACTATCCCTTTAATGCACAAAAAATAAGAAAATCCAACATGACTGCTGGCATCTGTGAAATTGATAATGATGAAGATGTGGATCTCACTTCACACACTATTTTTATTGTAGGGTTTGGTGGTTTAGGGGGAGTTGGTGGAGGCCCAGGAGGAACTGGTGGAGGTAACAACATTACTTTTTATGTGGCATTGTCAGATGAATTACATCATGCTAGACGGGAATGACATTTTATTTTAATGACACATGTCTGCTATCAGGTCTCAGGTACCCAGGGGGAGCAGGAGCCGGGAAACCTGGTAAAGCAGGTAAATTCGCTTCACTTAGTGCATGATTTGTGTTCAATTGTACTCATTTTTCTTGCCAAATTTATAGGCACATAAAGTATTTCTGGTTGGTTGATATCAAATGGATGGATTATATTTCCTTATGTTTGTTTAAATGTCTTAAAGGCTTTGGCACAGGAGCACTGGGTGGCCAAGGCTATCAGCCAGGTGAGATTTTATCCTCTCTTAATTCTCCTTGGGGCTACAAATTAGAGAAATGCACTCACCCACACCTTCAATTGTCCTGTCAGTTAACTTGATGAATGAGTAGATATCAAGATATAGAATTACAGTGAAAAAATTTGTAAAAAAAAAAAAAATCTTTTGCAGGTGGCAGCATACCAGGATATGGAACTGGCGCTGGTCCAGGTGCAGGATATCAACAATATCTAGGCAATAAAAAAATCTGATGCTCAAAACTTTCCAGGGCTGCAACTTTGAGGAATTAAGAAAACTGCAGTTAATTTTTAAAGGAATAGTTCACACAAATAAAAAAAAAATTGAGTCACTATTTACGCACTCTCAGTTGGTTTCAAATCTTTATGACTTTCTTTTTTCTGTTGAGCACAAATGTTAAATATAGCAATGTTTTATTGTAGGTTTTGGTGGTCCTGGTGCTGGTGGTCCTGGAAGTGCTCCACTTACACCTCAGCAATGTAAGACACATTGTTAGCTAATATTCAAATACAGTAAATGACCAATACATTAAAACCAATATTACATTTTATTGCATTCAAATGTGTGTGTCTGATTCTTTTCAGCAAAAGCCGCCAAATATGCAGCTCTTCAAGGCTTTCTTGGTGCAGGAGGCTACAGAGGTATATAAGACACTTCTTTTAATCTTTTCTTTGGCTTGTATTGCAAAAACCTGACAAAATAATGACATTTAGTGTTATATGTTAATTGTTTATGTTATATATTCATTCTAAATCACAACACGCAACCCAATCAAACAGGAAAAAGTAACTATTTTACATTTTGGTGTATAAATATCTAATCCTGAATCCTGAGATTGAAATTACTGTGACATTGTGTTACATATGAACAGCTAGTGTTTTTCAGCCAATGATGAACTTCCGGTAAGAGCTTCCACAGTGTTGCAATGTAATTAAAATGTTATCAGGTAAATAGACTTAGGCATCCATTGGATTGCTAAAGCATAAAAAAGACATAAGACCGTTTAAACACAGGCATCGTCAGCAGCAGCAGGTTAGCGCAGAAATTCCATTGAAAATACTGGAGTAAAATTCATTTCCACATTTTAAAGACATGGCGTGGAAAATTTTTTTTTTTTGCAGTGTTTCTTGTTTGGTCTGATACCCACTTTATATCATAACTAATCCAGGCTGTGAAGTTCGCTGTTTTTTAAAAGAAATCAGACCTTAAACGCAGCGATTTTGTATGAGATGACAATTACCTGGGGCTGGCTGACTGAAATTACAAGTCTGTGTGCATATACCCCATTAATTGTATAAATATGGCACAATATTTTATTAAAATACTGAAGCAAATTGAGTATATATTATACCTTAAGGTTAGAAAAAGTGCTAAAGCCAAAATACTATAGTGTTGTAGTCTAGATTATTATAGTAACTGGGTTATTCTTTAGAAAACATTTTGTTTCTTAAATAAATAAACTAAATACATTATCATTATTATTATTATTATTATTATTATTAATTGTTATTTTTTTATTATTATTATTTATATGTAGAGAGATAAATGTCCATATTTTAAATTCAAACATTTTTTATGTCTCCACAAAATACCACAAAAAACATTATTGAAATTAAATATAATACATTCATTTCTTTAAAAAAAATCCTATAGTCTAAGGAATGTATATATCTATATTTCACTGCAAACATTAAAAACATTACTCTTAAATTAGGTGTTACAAATAATAATAATAAAATGGTTAAATGCCCAACCAATAAGTTAAAATATAAATGAAAAAGAAAATATAACAATAAAAGCAAATGCAAAATTTGAATAAATTCAACATCTCATTGGTAAATAAAATAACAGAGTGTTAACGTGATGTACTATCTCAGTAGTGACGGTGTGTTTTCCTGTAGGAGGCGCAGGATGTCAAGGCAAATACTGCGGCAGGAGGAGGAAGTGACAGTCCAGCCAATAGAAGTGACCTCATAAATAAGTGGTGCTACTGCCTGATCTCAAATGCACTTTTTAGAGTCTAAGTGCCTAACTGCAATATGTGAGAGCGAGAGAGATTTGGACTTGCATTACAGGAATTTTTCAGCCGTAGGATTAGATGTGAACCTCTCATGGCACTTGTTGCACTGCCTAAACTCCCTTTACTTACAGTATGTCACAATAAATTGCTTTTACAAATGTATTTTTCAGTTAAATCAGCAATTTTAGCGATAAATATTCAACCTCTGCAGTTCTAGCTGTGCATCTCTTCAGCTGCTCACTTAAACTTAGCCGAATATTGAGACGCATTTCATCTGGAGACACAACGCTGCTATTTCAGGATGAACTGTGACGGACTGGCATGGCAAGCCATTAGACATTTAATCTATAAAATATGCTAACTTATTTTCATGAATTATTATTATTTGTTAGATGCTAGTATCGTTTTCAGTCCTTATTCTTTAGCTGATTAATCTTTAGATACTAGAGCCTTTAAAAAGGATACTATTTATTCATTAGATGCTGGTATTTAATAATCAGATACTAGATTAAGTAAAAGTACTTCTTCATTAGATATTAGTATTTATTTATTGCATACTTGTCCTTATTCATTAGGTACTAGTACAGATTTCATTAGTGACTAATAACTATTCTATTTTTACTTCATATTTTATTTTATTTTTTTATTTTTTTACATTTTCGCAATTGACTTTTGCTGGGATCTGTCAGTGAGAAATCAACTACTCAGTTTTTACTGTATGTATTTCAGTCATGACTAGTACAGTATGTGCTACAACCTATGACTAGGTACTGGTACTTATTTTTAAATACTAATACCTACTATATTATTAGATACTTATTACATGCTAGTAACTATTTATTAGATACCCCTTACTAAATAGATACTACTTTTTATTTTTTTACAGTACATACTAGTTTATTCGTTAGATATATCTTATTGAATAGATACTATTTATTTATTAGGTATTTCCTTTAATTGTAAAATGCTATTGTCGTTCAAAAAAAAAAAAAAACAGACAAAAAGTGTAAAAAGTTTACCGTTTTTGCCTGTAAATGTTGTCATGTAAATGGCCTCATTTTAGTATTGGTTAGCTACTAGTATCAATTCCTTTATGTTGTCCCAACACAAATCTATTACGTTAACTTAATCATTGTTGCAAATTTAAGTTGATTAAACATAAAGCGATTAAGTTGCTCCAAAAAAATAAGAATCTTAAGAATTGTGTTGTTTCTACTAATTAGAAAATATGTAATTTTAATATATACAAGTCATTTTTTCAAGGGTAATAGTATTTAAATTGCTACTAGTAAAATTGTTCATTTTACTAGTAAAATAATGTAAATTGCTCTACTGCACTGCAAAAGATAAAAAGTTGAGTTAACTTATAATTTTTAAAAAACTGTCTGCAAAGAAATTTTGAGTTTATTAAGTTGTTTAATTTAAGTTGGTCGAAAAGGCTGGCAGAACTTCAAACACTGAAGATTAATACACTCAAAATTTCTTTGCAGTCGGTTGCTTTAAAATTTTAAGTTAACTCAACTTTTTATTTTTTGAAAATATGAAAAAATCAAAATGTAATGTCTCCTCAACTGCGTATTTTACTTTCATTGAACAAAAAGTTCCAAACATGCAGTTAAATCATTTTTATGAGTAAATTCAGCTCTGGGCTCAAAAATATGTCCACCTAACTTACAATTTTAAACCGAATTAACAATTTGTAAGTTGGATTTGTTTACTGTGGCCATTCATGTCATAAGATGATACCAAAAGAACTCAAACATTTTACATTTTTTACTAGTAACAATAGAATAGTTAATAGACTTATTGAAATAAGTACAGGTATCTAATGAATAAGTATTCATATCGATTTAATACTATCAAATGAATAAGTACTAGTGTCTAATGAAAAGGTTATGATACTACTGTCCATTTAAAAGTTACCAGTATCTAATAAATAAGAACTAGTGGAACGATACTGGTACGTTTTGTAGATTAAATGTTACATCGGCTTGCCACGGGTTGGGAAAGCAGCAACATTACCTTTACCGTATGTACCGGAAAGTATAGGGAGTCTATTTTCTTTTCTAGCTGTGTGCTTATGAGTTCAAAAATTCATATGTTGTATTCTCCAGAAGCTTCATTCCTTATTCACAGAAAGAAATGGGATCAAGGCATGCAATGTTTGTTTTATTGTCTTATAAGAACAAAAATGCTTGTCATAACTGCGGTGGACAGCATCTAAGTGTACTGAGGATTATAAGCTGTTGTCTTCAATGATACCTCAGGAACTTGAAGCGCTTTCTTTTCTAGTATCCTGACCCTATAAAACCTTGTTTTTTTTGTTAGTTTGTTTGTCTCGATGTAACTCTTATTAAATTAAAATGTTGTGTTTTTAAGGATATCTGTGCATTTAACCAGACTTGTTTTGTGTTTTTGTGAATTGTCTTATTGTGTTTATAGAAGTGCAACTATTCAAATGTGAACTGAAATGCAGTTCATTTAGTGAATCTTCTTTGTTCTTCACTTTTATGCACTCCCAGCATTTGTGAAAATAAAACCTGTTCACATTTTTGTATGATCTTTGATTTTATTTGGGCCTTTTATCCCTCCTTTGTTTTTCAAAATAAATTGTGAAAACAGAATCATGTTTTTGTTTTCTTTCACAATCTACACTTAATATTCAGGGGCTATTTTGGGACACGTGAAAGCGCATTTTTCAAAACAACTAAGGGCTGTACGATATTGGAAAAATCGAACATTGCAATATTTTTTTATTTTGCTATATATATTACGATATGAATTCAGTTTTACCATATGACTTAATATCTCTATTTGGGAAGAATTTATAATGTTAGATCAATTGGGATGATTCTGCAGCAGGAGTGCATCTCCATAAAATCTAGTAAACAATACCTTTTTTGGGGTTCACCGACACATTTTCTTTGTTGTCTGTGCTACTTGCAGTGCGTTTCTGTGTTTGCATGTGTTGTGAATTAAAATAGATACAGTGTTTTATCATTTCCCGAGGGTAACAGCTTTCAAGTACAGTAACTGAATGATAAAAAGAGTTCAATAAAATTAATCGTAGTTAAGGTCACATATGGTACAATTTCTTATACCTGAAAGTTTTTAAAATCATTATACAATCACAGGCATCAAAATCACATGTATTATGAATTGTATGAATTATAAACTCAACATTGCATATTCTGCGATGTGACTATTGTGAATGATCACATTGCAATATTGATGCTGAAATGATAGATTGTGCAGCCCTAATATTAACAATAAAATGTAATAAAATGTTACATATAACATTTCCATGAACATGGATTGCAGTTTTAATATGCCAAAACAAACTTAATGCCATGCATATTAATTTAGTACCTAAATGAATACTGAATACTGACAATAATTTGTCTCATATTTCAACCTTAATAGTTTTACTATATTTTTTATAGTTTCAACTCAAAATTTTAAACATGTTTTTCAATTTAACATACACTAAGCTATTTGAATAAAGGTACTATGACGTTAATATAATACTGGCACATACTGAGGTTTAGTTTATATAAATGAAAGTTTTAATTTGAAAACAGCATAAAATAAAACAAAATTGTCACCCAACAAAAATTCCAATATACCAATACTGTCTTTGTGCATTTGTGTGTGTGCATGTGGTGTCTGTGGGTCTGGAGAGAATTTTTCTCATCATAATCTTTCATCAAATTCCTAATTATTTTCTGTTATATGTAAAAGTGCTGCAAATATATCATTTCAGCATGGATATCGCAATGTGCGCATCTCCAATAGTCACATCGCAATGATATGCAATGTCAAGTCCGAATTATATGATTTATGCAAAAAAATGACATTCAATTTTTGTCTTGTTTTTAGTCCAAATATTGACATTTCAAATTGAAAACAAGATTATTTCACTTTCCCCACTTGCAGATTATTTCCGTAAAACAAACAAAACACTCTTAAATTTCACTTTTGAAAACCAAACAATATTTTTACTTGGTCAAATATATATATATATATGGACTAGAAACAAGATAAAACAAAGTATTTTTTTTGCATTGTGATTATTACATTTTTGTAACTGAATACTGTTAGATTCCCCAGAAAACCTTCAAATAAAACTATCCTCTGAAATGGTATATTAATAGAATATTAAATGCAGAAAAATAAAATATTGCAATATCAGATTTTCCAATGTGGTGCAGCCATAATATACAGTCTGTCTTTCTCTGTAAGTATATATATATATATATAGATATATATTTATTTTTATTTATATATATCCCTATACACCACGGTGGCGTAGTAGGTAGCATGTTCACCTCACAGAAAGAACG
>CAIGQQ010032019.1:1356701-1370240 GCA_903798035.1 Danio albolineatus
TCACCTCACAGAAAGAAGGTTGCTGGTTCGAGCCTCGGCTGGGTCAGTTGGCATTTCTGTGTGAAGTTTGCATGTTCTCCCTGTGTTTGCGTGGGTTTCCTCCAGGTGCTCCGGTTTCCCCCACAAGTCCAAAGACATGTGGTAGGTGAATTGGGTAGGCAAAATCGTCTGTAGTGTATGAGTGTGAATGAGTGTGTATGGATGTTTCCCAGAGATGGGTTGCAGCTGGAAGGGCATCCACTGCATAAAACACATGCTGGATAAGTTGGCGGTTCATTACGCTGTGGCGACCCCAGATTAATAAAGGGACTAAGCCGAAAAGCAAACGAAGGAATGACATATTTCTTAAATGATGTTTAACAAAGTCTTTCTTGTTTTATTTCGGCTAAAATAAAAGGAGTTTTACATTTTTTAAGAACCATTTCAAGGTCAAAATTATTTGCCCCTTTTAGATATTTTTTTTCAATAGTCTACAGAACAAACCATCAATATACAATAACTTGTCTAATTATCTTAACCTGCTTAGTTATCCTAATTAACTTAGTTAAACCTTTAACTGTCACTTGAAGCTGCATAGAAGTGTCTTGAAAAATATCTAGTAAAATATGATTTACTGTCATTAGGGCAAAGAAAAAAAATCAGTTATTAGAAATGAGTTATTAAAAATATTATAATTATAAATGTGTTGAAAAAATCTTCTCTCCGTTAAACATAAATTGGGGGAAAAATAAACATGGGGTGCTATAATTCAAGAGGCTAATAATTCGGACTTCAACTGTATACAGTTAAAAAAATTGCTGTTTTTAATTTCTTTAAAACCATCTTGGTCAATATTATCAATGATTGCCGAATATAATTAAAATACTCTTTAAGCATTATTTTCCCGCTGTTTTTCATTGTTTTGTTAAATTTACATTTATCTCCTACTCCATCTTCCACTTCCAGAAACAAATATGTGGCGAGCACTCCCAAAGCAATAGCACGATTTCTCCCGCATGAAACACTCGCACAAACCCTCCTTCAGTCTCTGCCGGTCATGTAGTTCATCACGAGGGCATCAGCAGGTGACAGTGAGCGGCTGCAGCACATCCAGTAACTTAATCCTCCGACAGCATACATTCATTCAGTCTGCAGACCAAAAGTAGAGAAGGTTGGCTAAAGTTAGTAGGAGGGGGTGGGATTGAGTCTCGTTCACGGTTCAGACACTTGGCAGGAAGCAGAAGCGCTGCTCAGTATTGCAGATATGAAAGAAGTTTTGAGCGTTTGCAACTGTTTTCCTGTCCTCCCACTTCACTCCACCCATCAAATGAGTGGGGGACAGTGACAGGACTAGTACAGCTAGTCACCACTATGATCAAGTCTAGTCAGGACCTGTACTGCCGGAGAGGGGGAAAGGCAAGGTAAGCCATAGTAGACTTTTTAAAACTAATTTACGTTAGTTTTTTTGTGAATTTGTTTGTCTTTTGTTTTTCTTCCAAACATGGCCTCGCAGCCGCGGTTTAGTCATGTTGGTACATGCCGCTCGGTGCATTTCTTTAAAAAACAAAAACAGGAACTTCTTCTGTCAACAGCCAGTTTTAAAGATGTCCATAAGATAACTGCATTCTTGAAGTAAAATGTGGACTACTTACTTAGCTACTGTATGGTGTTTGTGTAAATGTTTGGTCTTCTCGCTTCTTTCTGGATTAGAAACAAAAGCGTAATTGTATTGGTGTTTACGTAAATACTGAAAGAAATTCAGACTGTTTCACACCAGTTTAGACTACTCCCACTTCTCTACTGAGAAAAACGTCATGCTGGAAGAGGATAAAGTGACATAGCCTAATAAACAGATTATTACAGTCACAAACTATGCAAAAGGAACTAATTTAAATTTGTACTAAATACTAACTTTTAAAATGCCAAGTTACTGTTAGACTTTGTGGATGAAATATGCAGCATATATAATGTGATAGAAATTGTAATTAGGATACATTTATGTTTAATACATATATAAACCACAATAACATTGATATATATTTTGATGATTGGACTTAAATTATGCCAAATGTTTGGTAGAATGTTCAAATACAGAGAAATAAGCCATTTTAACTTGTGGGATTTACCATGTCCTGTGTAACAACCTCCTAATGACATATCACACACCCTCAGTTTCCGGTTTAGCTTCACAAAAAACACCACAGATGCTTAAATATGTTGATTATGTTATTAGACTGCACAGAACATCACTATAACAGACCCTTAAATGTATTTACTTTGATAAAAAAAAACACATACATGAGATAAACACATCAGCAGACGTTTTTGTGCTGTGTGTGTGTATGCTAGTCAAATTACTGTTGAATGTCTGAAAATAACAATGTCAGATAATAAAATACTCTAGTTAATTGTATGTATTTGTTCATCATTTATTAATGGATAAGACTGAAACACATTGTACATTTCTGTGGATTTAAAGGGCTAGTAGTATAAACACAACTTCTACAGATATCAGTTTAATACTCGGTGTCCGCCAATTTCTGAGTTCAGGTATCGTATCTTGAAGAGAGAAATGGTATTGGAACATCCCTATAATTTTAAATAACAGACCTTCAATAAAACTTAGTCATTGTCTTTAACTAAAATGGTCTCGTTTACAATTTTCAGATGTTAAAAATTGTTTAAATAGAACCAGATTAAAAACAGCATTTATACCAATAAATAAAAAATATAGCCGATGACTAGAAATAATCACTTCATGACTTTAGACACTTCTTTGTCAACACAGTGGTGTAATACAATGAAAAAACAGAATTTGGGTAAAATTTATCCTCACTGGTGGTTTTAGATTATACAGTGATAAGTGTTAGATTTACATTTGTAGAGTTAAGCTGTGGTCACACAGCACTTCTCACCCCATTGAGTTCCATTCATAAGCATCTGAATGCAGCAGACCATAAGCAGATGCTCATGCAACAGGTTTCACTTGTCGCTGTGTTCCAAAGTTCAAATGTCTTGAAATAGGTTAATCCTTTGATTAAAGGTGCACTAGGTGATCTGCCAAAATGCTAACTGGTTAGCATATTATCTTTGGATGGCAGGCGAGGGATTGTGTTTCAAAGCCACGCCTCCTGAAATCACGAACGCATGCACTGTGACATGACACTAGCTCATGTTATTCGCCATTTAGAAAAGTAGTTAGTGATTGGCCGGCGGCGTGCAGGAATTAACACTTGTTACTAAGCAAGTAAGTTACTTGTTTGAAAAAGCAAAAACAGTTCCAAATATAGGGCGCAGCGGTGGCGCAGTGGGGAGCACGATCACCTCACAGCAAGAAGGTTGCTGGTTCGAGCCTTGGCTGGGTCAGTTGGCATTTCTGTGTAGAGTTTGCATGTTCTCCCTGTGGTTTCCCCCAGGTGCTTTCCCCCACAAGTCCAAAAACATGTGGTATAGGTCAATTGGGTGAGCTAAATTGTCCGTAGTGTATGTGTGTGAATGAGTGTGTGTGGATGTTTCCCAGAGATGGGTTACAGCAGGAAGGGCATCCGCTGTAAAAAACACATGCTGGATAAGTTGACGGTTCATACCGCTGTGGCGACCCCAGATTAATAAAGGGACTAAGCGAAAAGAAAATGAATGAATGAATGAATGAATGAATGAGTTCCAAAATTTTCCTAATCTCAAATAAAATTGCAATCGCAATATTCATAAAAAAAAAAAATCGC
The DNA here is from genome assembly GCA_903798035.1 of Danio albolineatus. NCBI lineage: Eukaryota > Metazoa > Chordata > Actinopteri > Cypriniformes > Danionidae > Danio > Danio albolineatus. The sequence continues at coordinate 1,360,406 of CAIGQQ010032019.1, forward strand.
AATATGATTATTTTGTCCATATTGCACAGCCATATCACACAGTATGATTTTGGCTACACTTTAAAATAACAATACATGAATAATGATGTATTAAAATGTTAGTACATGTTTGTTTGTTAAAACAGCACTTTCTTGTTATTCTGCTTTGCCAGTGTGTAAGATTTTATTGGTGTGTGTGAGCGCACAAGTGTGTTTGTGTGTTTAATGTGCATGTGTTTCCGTGAGAGGCCTGTGTTATGTTGAATGGAAGGATGGAAGAGCTGATAACCGCCAGCTGGGGAACACATGACCGGCTGACATCCTGCTCAGTTGCCGCAAGAACAGAAAAAACCCTGAATAAAGCAAAAATACTTTTCTTACTACGAGTTTTTTCTTTTTTCCAAGTCAAAAATATCCAAAAACTTAAACCAAGAGGCATTGTCTGCACAAGTAGAAAAAATATTTTGTTTTCAGAAATAATGAGTCTAGATTAAATGAATTTTTCTTTACATGATAAAAATAATCTGCCAGTGGTAAACAAAATATTCTTGTTTTTGTTTTGAAATAATAATATTTTACTCACTTTTAGCTTTGCTTCGCACTCAAAAAAATTATGTAAATATGATTTCAATAATTTCTTATTTAGGCTCGTCTCTTCTATAGTTACGAAATTACACAGTACTAGAGATGCACAATATATTGGTGGCCTTATCGATATCGATATTTTTTATTTTATGGTTATCGACCCAATATCAAAATTAGGCCGATATCTCTAAGCCGATAGATTATGTTATTGTACTGCCTGCCACATGCATGCGTGGGTCAAACTTGTTCAGACTTTTCCAGTGCACTATAAGCTCACATTGTTTATTCCTTCAAAGTCTATTCCCAGAAAGTTTGTGGGGTATTGCTGTTCGTTAATAACCCAGTAAGTGACCATATTGCTTATCATTGTAGATAGGTTTGATAGAGAGTCATCGTGTATTTTGGTTTTGTCATGATCACCAGCGATCCACTCCTGACAGATCGCTGGTGAACTACAAATGTCATGTTTAGGAACTACAAATCCTATCAGGCCATGTCACACAAACCAGTTGCATAAGGTTGATGAGACACACACACAGCTGAGACTTGTGATCACTGATCATTTAGACCATATATACATTTATATATACATATATATTGACCTAAGCTTTGTTTGTTTGATCCTGTTTGCCACCTATTTTGACTTTATGCCATTTTTTTACTACGGTTTTGGATTGCCCTTTTTGTACCAGCCACTTCTGTTTGTACCTGTTTTGCTTAAATGTAATCTTCGAGAACGTTTGAGCTGGTTTCAGTTCTTTGTTCTTTAATGTTCGTTTTCATTTTATTAAAAATATAATTATTTAACTTGTTTGTTAATAAAATGCTGTTTTGTTATTTAGCCCATTATTTTTATGCAACAGTCAAGTTGTATGTTATTTTGCTGTGGAGAAAAGGAAATTTTTGGAAATTTTTTTTTTTTTTTTTAAATTTTTGTAAACACCTTGCAATTTTAAATATTATATTTATATTTTTGCTATTCTAAGATCTTTTTAGGCTTTTATGAAGCTTTTAAAATAGAATCAACTCACTGTATAAAAATATAAAAATGTATATTTATCAGCTATAGAATATCGGTTATCGACCTCCAATTCTAAAGAGTTATCGGTTATCGACATCGGCCCAAAAATCCATATTGGTGCATCCCTACACAGTACTCTTACCTAGGGTGGGGCACTGTGTAATATCATTGTTGTACCATGCTTGCACAGGTGCAAAGATCTTTGATTACTATGCCAGAATGAGAGTATAGTTCCTGTAGAGCTGCACAATATATCGTTTTAGCATCAACATTGCAGTGTGTGCATCCACAATGGTCACATCGCAGGATCTGTGATGTTAAGTCAGGTTTATTTTCGAGCAGGAGCCATAATAGAGCGAAAGTTTAAAACAGCATGTGGTTTTGAGGCCTGTGACTGTATGAGAACTTTAAAAGCATTCAGGCACAAGGAATTGTACCTTTTGCAACTTTAAATGTTCTTTTAAATGTTTAATTCCATTGAATTATTTATACAATGAAGAAAATGCAGTATTATTTTACATTTGATCATTGAATTACTGTACCTGAATATTGTTGGAACTCCTCAAAGCTCTGTTTATTTCATAGCTTTTGCTCTATTGCATTAATCTATGCTTGTAGATTGTTTGTTACATTTTAAACATGATTGACAATGTCACTTACAAAATCACCCTGATCAATCTAAAATGATACAGTCTTTCCAAATCGAGCTATTCAAGTCATCTGGTGAAATTTTATTCATATCACAATATGTACTGCAGTAAAAATAATATTGCAATGTTAGATTTTTCCAATATCGTGCAGCCCTAGTTCAAAGTCATATCAGCCTAGAAACAAGCAACTTTTAATTTTCCATAGGTGGTAGTACGCAATGTAATTACAGATGAGTCAATCTGTAAAAATGATCAAAATGAGCGAGATGCTTTTGGTCTAATTTGATTCAATGATTTGCTAAGCTAAGCTAAAACTGCTCCAAAATGTGTTCCTATAATAGCAAATTGAATATATGATAGCAAATTAAATATGTGATATGGTACTGTGTAAAGTGAACCAACTTGGCCGAACCAACTTTTTTTGCCTTATTTTTCCTATTTTTCTTTGTCTTTGTTAGGTGTTGTGAATGTAATTTGATTCTTGCTGACTGGTACTATGAAAGAGATGGACAGGTCTTCTGTAAGAAACATTACTTGTCTCGTTTTGGGGAGCAGTGCCATGGCTGCACAGAGTCCATCAACACTGGTCCCATTATGGTAAGAGTACAACACTGACACTATGAAACTGTTATTAGGTTCTAAGCATTTATTAAAGGATTAGTTCACCCAAAAAGTAAAACTCTGTTATAGTCAGAACATTCCATAGGACTTTCACACGACACACATTGTTTTCTTCTAACTGCCTTTATCAGTGTCACAAAAATTGTCATGAAAACATCACTGTGGAGTTTTATGATTTGAGCAAATAGGAATACAAAAAAACTGTGGTACAGTACTCTCCCATTCACTGCTCTCTGAAAGTGCTTTGAAATCTGCATTTTTAATCAGTATTTAACATAATCTCAACTGAAACACAAAGAGAGGGTGGGACATAGTGTAGCTTTTCTCTACTTTTTAAAAACAACCAATAGTGTTTTGTTTTATATCCCGCTCTGCCAGTGAAAGTGATTGAGCTTAAGTGAAAAAATGAAATCAAATGCTTTTCACTTGATATGAGATCAAATGAAAAGCAAATGAGAAATGGCTTGAAGTGGGTGGGGCATGTCAGATACTAGAGAGCATTTGATTGGTTATGATAGGAAACTGTAGTATGAGGTGACGTGAATAAAACTGCAATCTGTTTAGGTGGAAGTGGAAAACTATAAGCTTTACATGTTTTAAATCTTCTAAATGTGAATTTTGCACCACACTAGTCGCTGTTTTGGAGCACACTAGCTTATGCTGTAGATATCTTGAGAAATAACAATACTGATACTAACATCTTAAACACTTTATTTTAATTTCCTGGGACCTTTAAGTTAAATAAATTATGATTACTTCCACTGGTGAAATACCCGTAAATGTAAAGGGAGCCATCAAACCAAGCTGCATTAACACTTGTGTGGCAAAAAGCTGTAAAAAAATGACTGTTTGCCTATGTTAATCGTTTCTGCTAAGTCAGGCCACAGTGTGTGTTTACTACAGGCAGTATGAAGTATTGCCACTAGAGTCTTCACACAAGCATCATATTGCCTGTAGTAACTCCCACACTGACTACCTGACAACAAAGTTGTCGTTACAGTTTTTTTGGGTACACAAAAGTACACAGTTGAACCATTTAGCCACCTTTTAACTTTCCATACAGCCATATCACCATGCAGCCCAAGACCAGTTACTCACTGAAGCCTAGCAGCTGAGTTTTACCCTTTTTATACCCTCATTCTGGCGTAATGATCAAGGAACTTTGCTGCCATATCATGTCTGCAGCAGGCACAAACATGGTACTTATAAATGATATTAAAGATGGTAAAACTCAACTGAAAATTAGCCTATTTCCAAAGAAAGTGGAGTGTTCCTTTACATGGTTCTACTAAACAGTCACACCAACAAGACTTTTGCAAAGAATCTCTTTTCTCAAAAATAACCCAGCATTACCAGAACAAAATATGACATCACCAGCGTCTGTCATTTCATTTTTTTGGGAAAATCCTGGCAGGAACCATGGGCGTGAATGCAGGGGATTCATGAATACATGCGTTTCTTTAGAGACTGCACACTCAAACAGCTATTCAGTCACTAAACAGACACAGTAATGTGATCTGTCTTATCTTGGGCCGATTAGCTGTAGGTTTTGGTTTTTTGTCAGCGTTTCCTGCATGACCTGAGGGCAGACGGCCCTCCCACTCACAATCTCGCTTCCTTCCATTGTGCTGCTTCACTTTTATAGATGATGTCATCCCATCCCGACTTTCAGATGAATTTAAATTCAACACAAAAGATTTTAGAAAATATACAATAACTCTGCTTCTTCCTGTCATCTCTGCAGGTGGCTGGGAAGAATAAATACCACCCAGAGTGCTTTCTCTGTGAAAGCTGTGATGTCTTTATTGGAGATGGTGACTCTTTTGCTTTAGTGGATTATACCAACTTATACTGGTCGGTTCTTCTCAAAATATTGGCTCATCTTGGGTTTTGATGGAAAAGCATCTCTATTTTGACTGGTTTATAGTGTTCTTCTTCTCTTATAGTGGTCAATGTCATTACCAGAAGGTGTCAACGCAGCATTTGGCAGCAAAAGTTTCACGGCTTCCTCATACGGTGACATCGATGTCATTTCCACCCTCTGCAGAAAGCAGACGAGGTTTATCTTTTACGGTGGAGAAGAATGACAAAGAGCATTTGGTCACCGTGTCTCAGTGAGTCTTCATATTTGGGTGTTTTCACACTTTCAGCGAGTTGTTAACCACAGACTCTCTCTGAACTGATCATTTGAATCAGTGAATCGTGAATTTCTTTGACCAGATCATTTGAATCAGAGAGTCGTTCTATATATATATATATACTAGCTCTGACAAGATCATTTAAATCTTTTATATTTTAACTGAAGACTCTTTCTAAGAGAATCATTTGAAGAATCATTTTACTGTAGACTTGCTCGAACTGATCATTTGAATCAGTGAATCGTTAATCTCTCTGACCAGATCAGAGAGTCATTGTATATATAGACTAGCTCTGACAAGTTCATTTAAATCTTTGAGTTGTTAACTGAAGACTCTTTCTAAAAGAATCATTTGAAGAATCATTTTACTATAGACTTGCTCTGAATGAATATTTTGAATCAGTGAATCGTTACTCTCTCTGACCAGATCATTAGATCATTTGAATCAGTGAGTCAATATATTTATATACTAGCTTTGACAAGATCATTTAAATCTTTGAGTTGTTAACTAAAGACTCTTTTTCAAAAGAATCATTTGGAGAATCATTTTACTGTAGACATGCTTTGACTAGATCATTTGAATCAGTGGCCCTGTTTACACAAAAATGTCTTTACACACTGTGACAAATGGACAAGCTCAAAACATTTCACACCCCATTTACACCTGTACTTATCATGTCCACTGAGCCATTCATTGTTGACTCACCCTTATTGGATCATTTGAATGAGTCATTAATTGTTGACTCACTATTAATGGATTATTTGATTCAGGGAGTCGTTTACTGTTGACTCACTTCTAATCGATAATTTGAATCAGTGAGTCATTAACGGTAGACTCATTGTTAACAGATCATTTAAGTGTAGGCTCACTCTTAATGAATCATTTGAATCAGTGCATCATTAACTGTAGGTTCACTCCTAATGGCTCATTTGTATCAGTGAGTCATTATCTAGACTTTTTCATAATGGATCATTTGAATCAATGAGTTGTTGAGAACAGATGTAATCCAGTCTGTCAAAAACTTCCTATGTGATTTGTAAGCTGATTTAACAAGTTAATGGACAAGAATAAGCTCAAAAATCATTTTATGAATCAATGCTCTGAGTAGGTTACTATTTCTCTAGTTCAAAATACATTTATGAAAAATAGTGGATCATAAAAACTAAATTTGTTTTAGAATGTAAACTATAGAGAATTAAACATTTCCTAAAATAAAAGCATCATAAGGTACAGATATTTAAACAGTAAGTTAAATATTACAATAAAATATGATCCACTGCTTTTTTGTATCTTTAAGTTTGGTCTAAAAACTGAACGTTGAATAATTCTTGTAATAATTAATGTATATAAATATATTTTCCTCTCTTTTTTCCACACCAATAAAAACGAAGCACACAAACACAGTCACATCTAAACTAAAAACAGCAACCATCAAATAAGACTGTTGAAATAATGCTGAATATTTTTCTTCCTAAAACTTTCCATGTGGGACAGGCTGGACTTGCATGACCTGATTGCTGAAGTTAAACCCTTGATCCATGTTGGAGACCGAATTCTTGAGATCAATGGAATCTCTGTCCACAACATTCCACTCAATGAGGTCAGTTGACAAAGAGCAGTTTCACCTCAGATTAGATAATAATACTGATAAATTGGACCACATTTGACTATTTCTCTTTATATCTCTTCATTCTAAACAGATCAATCTGGTGATTCATGATACCGAGCACTGGCTACAAATCACTATTGAACATGACCCTAAAGACCACATGAAACAGGAGGACCAGTCCAGCCTGCTGGGAGAAGAACTGGACCAGCCTGGAAAACTAGGCTTCTTTCCCCTTCCCAACAACAGACAAATAAGCCATCGATCCAAAAATATTCTGTAAGTAAAATAAATATTGAACATCTTTTTTCCTCACAAATTTACTTCTAGATTCCAGTGACAATTAAAGTAATACGTACATTAAATCATTTTCTTTTTGGCTTAGTCCCTTTGTTAATCTGGGGTCGCCACAGCGGAATAAACCGTCACATGTATACAAAGAAAACAAATTAGCTCAGAAATGAAGTTATGTGTAATGAAATGAAATAACACAGGGTAAAAGTATTGACACATGAAGAAAGGTTTCATGTCCTCTCTTTCCACAAACACATGAATTTTGGGAATTATCAAAACAAACACATATTTATTACAAACACTCACTTCAGACACTGGAAACGATGGCCACGCGTGAATACACAGGGTGATGACAATATAAGACCAGACAAGGGCTGAACAGAAACCAGGAGATTAAATACACAGGACATAATGGAACTAATTACACATAGGAGAAAGACACAGATGGAAACACTGAAACATTAACACATGGCAGGAAAATGGATAATTTCCACTGTCAAAAGGTACCAAAAAGTAAACCGTACCGTACCACTTTTTGGGTATCCATTTGAAAGGGTACCTAGTCTGACAAAAGGGTATCAAAAGGTGGAGCTTGATGCACAGCCGAACTCTATAGGTTTGCATTAACATTAACCTCTTAAACTCTGTGGACCCGGTACCGGGTCCTATGACGTCATCAGTTTCACTTTCATTTTTAAAGGTCCATGGTTGCGCAAGACCCCTATAAGTGGTTCCGTTTGAAAGTGTAGAAGCTATATTTTATGCACATATGCATCACTTAGGTTTTTATTTTACTGTACAAAAGTTATTAACATTTAATTACACAACAAAATACTGGATACCTGAGCTGTCATTTTCCTATTTTTATATGCTTCATATATGACACATGTACAAGTCATAGCTCAAATAAAAGCTCTTGCCCTTCCTTGTACGATTCTAGCATTCCTTTATGTGAATTATATTCTATTTATATTCTATTTCATATTATATTTATGATCAATAAGCAGCCCCAGATCGCATAGAAGGCCACAAATGCTACATCATCTCTTACCTTATGCTGAGTGCTTCAAAACAGGCCATTTCTCCGCTGTTTTTGAGGTGATGTGCATAAGTATTCCTTTTATATGTATAATGTGGTCAAAACACAGTGAATTATGTTTGATCAAACCAAAGATCATGAAAATATGAAAACAATAGTCTATCCGCATGCCATATTTTCCCAATATTCAGTTGAATTACAATAACTTTTGCATACTCTATGGTAGAGACAAAATTCTTTCTCCTAGTGTTTGCTGCTATCTGCTGGTTTCAAGCAGAACTGTCTGGAGTTGTCTTATTCTCTTATGGGATTATCTACACATTTTCAAAAAAGCATTTTAGAACAAAAAATAAAAAAGCGCCCAATGTTGAAGTGGTTCATCATGAAACAGAAAACATAACAAATATTATTTATAACTTTTAGCGGTTTCTTTTGTAAATTCAAATGATTTTCTGTCCAATAACACTGGAATTTGTCATTTATACCACTGCATTTGGATATGGAAGACTTTCAAAGTTTGGTAGGCGGAAATTACATAAAAAAAGGTATAGCACCTCACATCAGTTGGAATACAATAACTTTTGCATAGATTATGATAGAGCTATTTTTCTTTTTTCTTATGATTACTGACATGTGCAGGAACCAGCAAAAATTAATTACAGCAACCTAGACCACACAGAACCTAAAAGGTACTTTTTTAAATTTGAGTTTATAAAGAAAAAATACAGAAAGCGCCTCTTTTTAAAAGTGTTTATGATAACACAGACAACATATACAATTATTTTAATCACTTTCAACAGTGTTTTATGAAAATTTAAAAGGTTTTCTTTAAAATGATACCACATTTTTTGCATTTACTCCTCTGCATGTGGATTTGGGAAGCTTTTAAAATTAGGTAGGCAAAATCCAGGCGGAAATCCCAAAATAGCACTAGAGTTTAAGGGATAGTTTTGTCATCATTTACTCTTCTTTCACTTGTTCCAAACCACTTTGACTTTCTTTTTTTTCTGTTGAATAGAAATGGTGATTTCTATTTTTTAAAAAAGTTGAAAATCTTTAACCATTGACTTCCATAATATTTGTTTTTATTACTATGGAAGTCAATGGTTACAGGTTTTAAGCAGGGTGCGAATTATTCATTGACGATCAGGGGTGGTCAAGTTTTTCGATTATGTTCGGTAATATGCCTCAGTGAACCAAATTTTTAGATTTAATTCAATCTAATTAATTAATCAAACTTGTTATTATGTTTTCAGTGTTTTGAGGTATATTGAGTAGTTCTCAATGACATTTGTGATATTAAATAAACCTATAGACCAGTTTGAGGAATGTAAACAATAACAACGGTCATAATTTATTTCCGGTTTTACATTTTTAATTTCCATAGCTTCCGAGATTTCCAAATAGATCCACATATTGATAAATAATGTTATGATTGCTGTTTTAATGTAAAAATTTGATTGAATTGCCTCTTGTTACAGTTATGAAATAGTATGATAACAAGCAGGAAATGTTCAAGGGCCAATGACATTACCACATTGAAATAGTCCATTAAAGGATGACCATGAAAGACTGCACATATGTTTCATTTTATTGTTTAACTTCCATGTGCAAGCAAGGGTATAATAAAATACAAACTATGCATCTGATTTTAGATCTGATCTACAGTACAAATGTCTAATTTACAAGAAACATGTTTTGTGAACACTTACACTGTGTGAATGTAATATATTAATTCACAATATGGGCCATTACAGGGCTTGTCAAATGTATATTTAAGTTATCCATTATTTTAATTATTAATATTATTTAGGATGCAGATCCGAGCAAATGATTTCTTAACTATTAAAGGGCTGACCCCCATAAATCTTGTTTTGATGTCCTTCAGGAAGGATCAGTCAT
>CAIGQQ010032019.1:1376682-1482730 GCA_903798035.1 Danio albolineatus
CTGTTATGAAGCGGACAGGAGACAGAGGTAAGTGAAAGTAATGTGGATTTATTAATAAACAACAGAGGAGCACACTAGGGATTGCCAGGAGGAGCGGTAATTGGGATACTTCTATTCCTCCGTGGCAGGGGCGATGGAGCACAAGAGGATCACAGCACACACCAGATACAAGGACCACAGCAGACAGGACACTCGGGAACAGGAGGACTCGGGATCAACAGGACGACTAGGAGGAAGAGAATAAAGACAGGGTAAGTTCAATAGCTTGAGTTTCTGAGGATGACTTCGCTGAGGAATTGCTCAGTGTCCGCTTTCGTCAAGACGAGCCTGGACACTGAGCGACCAGAGGGCTGTGGCTTTATAGTGCTCGTGAATGTGAATCAGCTGGGTGCTTGTCAGAAGGCAGGTGATGGTGATCGTCGTGATTGCGGGACGTGAGAGCCTGACCAATCCGTAACAACAACTCCATACTGATAAACACACCGCTGGACATGACAGGGATGATGATCTGATTGGAAACCAAATAAAACAAACATGAATTATGTATAAAAACATTACATCTTTCAGACAAATTGCAGGTAAAGCTACAACATTTCTATGCAATTTTGATTTGAGTCCAGTTTTATATTGCGCATGGTCGTAAAGCAGTTTTCCACACACAAGCAAGTTTGCCCACTCTTTCTAGAATATTCCCATCATATATAAAACTAATCCATTTTGCTGTTGTCTCTTCTGATTCTTTTCTTCTGATTCTGTGTAAGGGCAGGACAAGCAGCAGAACATACAGGAAAAAAAAAAAAAAACGAGCACCATCATTAGCCGCTTTGCTATCTGTTTACAAAAAGAGGTGGGGAGGAGGGCAGAGTACAGTTTGTTTGGAGGCAGGCACATGTGAAGAAGTATTTGGTTACAACAAAATATTTCCCAAAGGATGTTTAACAGAGCAAGGAAATTTTCACAGTATGTCTGATAATATTTTTTTCTTCTGGAGAAAGTCTTATTTGTTTTATTTCTGTTTTTTAAAAACTATTTTTAAGATAATGAGTTATTAAAACTATTATGTTCAGAAATGTGGTGAAAAAAATCTTCTCCCCGTTAAACAGAAATTGGAGAAAAAAATAAACAGGGACTAATAATTCTGACCTCAACTGTATATGCCACTAATAGGCAAAATTGAGGTGCATATACAGGCCATATAGATCTCCTGTATTGCTTCTTTATATCCACATATAAGCTCTATGTGTACATACAAGATATGTCTCCTACATAGCTCAAATCTCACTTTGGCAACTGCCATACATGATGCTTAGCTCATATTTTCTATTATCAAGGCAATGACTAAGAAGAAAAAAATGCAAAAAAAAAACGTATGTATGTATGAACACTTAAAATTGGTATCCAATGTAATTGGCCGTACATACAATATAGGAAAACTGCCAATTTTATATATGTCACAAATATTAAAAACCTATATCAAAACCAGTATTAAAACACACAGTTGAAGTCAGAATTATTAGTCCCCCTTTGATTATTGTTTCTTTTTTAAATATTTCCCAAATGATGTTTAACAGAGAAAGGAAATTTTCACAGTATGTCTGATAATATTTTTTCTTCTGGAGAAAGTTTTATTTGTTTTATTTCAGCTAAGATAAAAGCAGTTTTTAAAGGTTTTTAAGGTCAAAATTATAAGCCCCTTTAAGCAATTTTTTTCCCGAAAAGTCTACAGAACAAACCATCATTATACAGTAACTAACCTAATTACCTTAACCTAACTAACCCAGTTAAGCCTTTAAATATCAATTTAAGCTGTATGAAAGTGTCTTGAAAAATATCTAGTCAAATATTATGTGCTGTCATCATGGCAAAGATCAAATAAATCAGTGATTAGAAATGAGTTATTAAAACTATATGTTTGGAAATGTGTTGAAAAAATCTTCGTTAAACAGAAATTGTGGAGAACAATAAAAAGGGGGGCTAATAATTCTGACTTCAGCTGTATATGTTTATATAGGTTCTTTCCGTGTAAGAAATTCAAAGAGGTCAATTGCCACATAAATACACTCAGACAGTTAATACAAACAAGCTGCGTATTATTTTGTCAACTTGTCTGATCTAGCAGACACAGCAAAAACCAAACTAAACACAAAAAATATGCAAAAGTGCAACTTTAATCCCATGTCACCTCATTTGCTGAATCATGTCCATCTTTTCATTTCTACAGTCCTGTTTTTGCTAAATTAGAGGAGTGGCTGGATAACGTGATGATGCACTTGGAAATGGGACTTCCTCTAATGTCAGAACTGCTTAAGGTCCGACAATCATTTTGGGAGAACCACAGCCAGCCAAGACCATATGGGGTTTCTTCAAAACAGATGGTGAACTCAGCCTTTGGCAGAAGCTGAGACTTCATATATGGCCATACGGACAGTTTCATAATCTTTGAATTCTCAGGCTGTAATTTACAGCGACTCCTCATAATGATGTATGATTGTTATTATTATCACACACTTTTCTCAGTGAATTCACTGTTCTGAGCCATGTTTTGCTTTAACATTTGCTTTTGTCTTATTTTTGATGAGAATATACACTTATTTTTAAGAAATCTTTTGCTCGAAAATGTTGCCTGTGGTATCTCTCATGATGCATTACAGAACATTTACATTTATATAATGTTTTGTTTTGTAATGCAAAAACATTTGCACATTTTTTTTTTAAAAGGCCCAATTGTATTTGTGACCATGGACCACAAAACAAGGCTTATGTTGCATGGGTATATATTTGAGTGTAAACAAAGTTTATTTAGTTATTAAATAATTATAATATTTTTATAAAGTTATTTTCGGCCATCATTATAATATTATATATTGGGGTGAAAGTCCTACTCTATATCAAAACATATTTTTGTTTAGAAACATATATTGCAAAGTATACTTACTTTGGACAATTCCTCAGGTAATTTTGTCAGTATTTTGATATGTTGTCCCCTCAGATTGCAGATTTTTAAATAGTTATCCTGATCCTAAAAAAGACATACATCATTCAAAAGCGTATTTTATCACCTTATATCTCTATTAAAAACATATTTATGCCTGATTGTGTGGAACAGGGTCACATTTTTGGGGCAAAGTATATTTTGCAAGCTATTTCTTGAACAATCTAAGTTCATCTTAATAAAGGTGCTACAGATTGTTCTTGAGGAAATTATACGCAGCAAAGGCATTTTAAAGATGCACATTAACAATGATTAAGTATATCTGTTACGTTTTAATTGTATTTTGTTTGTAAGTAGGCGTAGACATTTAATTATCAGTAGGCTAGTATTATTATTTTTTACATACACCGTTTGTTACACGGTGACAGAATCTGTGGAACTGGAGAACGCGTCACTGATGGCGCAAATAAACATCATGTTGTCGTTTGATTACTCGACAGTTTAACGGTTTACTCAGTCCGAAACAACAAGTCCTGGCTTCACTTCGGAAAGTAAATCCACTACAAATTTATCCTGGACGTAAAGTCGATAATGTTGTTTTTCTGAGCTGTACGTTATAACGTTAAAGATGAGTGAATGAATTGATTTATTAACGGGAGTTCATCGCTTTACTTATATGTTTAAGCAAAATAGGATTTTCAACAGTCGATGAGCAATCATGGAAGAACACAGTGAGTACATAAAAATATCCAAAATTATTATGAAATCCATCAGTATTTTAAAGACACTTTCAAGATTCTACTGTTTTATTAGTTCATAACCTATAACTCGTAAACTCAACGAATGATCTAAATGAAAATGTATCCAAACAACCATTGAGATATCTGGTTGATACTTTGTGAAACAATTGAGTCACTACATTTAGGAATCTCAGCTATATAGTAAAACATTAATAGTAACGTGTGATGCACCGTTTTAAGGTTCATCGAGGTTGAATAAAGTGAGACAATAGACAAGTAAACAAATAAGTAGTCCGCTGTTTCCCACAATTACATTAATAACTTTGAATAACTAACACATTTTTCAAAACACTTTGACTTTGTTGAATCTCGCATGTCATTATAAAATTGTCTAGGGTGTCCTAATTTAAAAGTATTTTTTTTAATTGACCATTTTGATCAAGTTTCTTACCCTATGATGTCTGGTAAATAGCATTTGAGGGCTCAGAGCTGCTTGATTATTAGTCGTTACCGGGGAAACCACTATTTCTGACGCTCCATAAGCGCCTCCTGCTGGCAAAGAACCCATTTTCATTTACAATCAGCCTGTCTACCACAGAGAGTTTCTGGTGGGAAACATTGAGATCTAAACATCTATTAAACGCCCATTATGTTTACAGATTGATGATATTGAACTTAAGGGTAATATTTCATTAATAAATCCCTTCAATGCCTATAAATACAAACAAACAACACTTTTTGACATGTTTGTCTTTTTTATAGTTGGGTACTAATGCAAAAAATGTGTTCTAAATTCGTAATGCACTTTTATTTTTTTATAATAATAATAATTTCCTTGCAACAGTTATTACAGTATGCAAAAAAAAAAAAAAAAAAGAACTAGGACAAGAACATTCCAATGGAAACCTATTAAAACTGAGCCATGAAATATGTCAGTGCCATTCAAAGTAATTTATTATGTGTAAATATTTGTGTTGAAACAATGTAAAACAATGTAAAAAAATTTAATATATTCATTAATTTTCCTTCAGCTTAGTCTCTATTTCAGAGCTCGCCACAGCAGAATAAACCACCAATATTCCAGCATATGTTTTACAAAGCGGATGTCTATCTAGCTCCAACCCAGTATTGGGGAACACCCATGCACACTCATACACAACAGCAAATTTTGTTTCTTCAATTCACCTATAGCGCATATCTATGGACTGTGGGGGAAGCAGAAGCACCCGGAGGAAATCCACACAGGGAGAATATGCAAGCAGAAATGCCAACTGGTCCAGCCGGGACTCGAATCAGCGACTTTCTTGCTGTGAGGCAAACAGTGCTAACCACTGAGCCACAGTGGAGTCCTAAAATTAAACACAGCGTTTTTAATCAAATCAAATAAATAATCAATTTGATCATGTTTCTGATTATGAAACTTCAGTTTGAATGAAGCAAATAGTAAACTTTAGAATTATAGTTATTAATATGTGGATATCAGTTTGTTTTGAATGTATGCAAAAGAAAGAAGATAACAAAAACCTATGTGTGTGTGATTGGTAGTTCTGGTCTTTTTTAAATGTAATTTAATGTGTGCACAAAAAAAAGAAGGCATCACAACTGATGGATCATCGAAGACTGTAATTATGATCTTTCAGATTTCTGCAGATTTTTAGCCCATCCTTGAGTCTATGTATTCTTTTGTGTAAATGTGTGAAAAATGTATATTTGTTCCGTTTTTCAACTCATTTCACTATTATTATTGTGATATAATAATAGTGGTATTAAAATGTTTATAAGATTTATTTGCAATACAAAATGTAAAGTAATATTTTCTGTCCTTCAGTAGATATAATAGATGAGAGAATTGTTTTGTTTACCAAATAATCGAATTGGGTTTGCATTGTAAACATTAAAAAAAAAGTTGAAAATGTATTATTTTTTAAAATTCATATATTAAGTTATTATGATACTCCTAAAATCATTCTGCATAAATCCACAGACTTTTTACAAAATACTCTGCAGAAATAGCAAAAATGTCAGCAGATTCTGTCTGGTCCTACTTATGTGGATCATTTTTTTTAAAAGCAGTGCATCACTGATTAGTTTTACAGTAACATACTGCTGTTTTAGAACTATAAAATATTTACAATTAATTTCTATGATCTGTTTTGTCTGTTTTCCTTGCTGCATCTCCTGCCCATAAATATCTGCCTAAGCAGAGGAGGTAGGTTATACAGAATATCTCATACATAGGATAATAAGTACGAATTCACTATGCACAAGCTGTCTGTTCTCACATTCAATCCTGTTCCTCTAGTTTTCCATAGTTCTGCCTGACTCTGGAATGGAGAGTCTCCTCAGGGATTCAGACACTTCTCTTGAATCCACTCAGGCAGAGGACAAAGACAAAAACATCTCTGATGCTCTTTGCTCGTCTTCACCTCTGACAGAACACAATATTCATACCACTGATGACCACAGATCACCTGTCAGAGGCAAGAGCCAGTGGGGTCATTTTGACCCATATGACGACTCAGAGGTATACTGATACTAATAGATAGAATAAAAATAGTCAAATTTTGATATTAAAGGGGTGGTCCACAGAGTATTTTATACAAAGATACAAAGCAATGTGTGCTCATGCTTGATTTGCAGAAATTCACATTATTTTTTCTTAAATCTTACTTATATACAGCTACTCTGCTAACATGAAAACAACTGTCATATTTCCTAGTTCCTCCAAAAGACCCTCCCTCAAGAGGCTCTGATTGGTCAGCTAACATAATGTGCTGTGATTCACGGATTGGCTCCACGTCACACCCCTACAAGAGTGCTTTTGCGCTGTGAACAGTCAGTCAGAGTAGCTGTTAGTAGCGTTAGCTGCCTGAATCAGAAAGAAAAATGAAGAGCACCCAGCTGAGCTTCTCACCTGCTCTCTAAAATAAAATCTGACAAGTTTCTTTCACATATATTTAAAAAAAGCATGTGTAAGTAATATAAATTTTCTTAACTTTTGCAAGTTTGTCATTTGACATGTAGAATGCATAGAAAGACACTGCAGCGCTGGCACTGCTGAAGATTGTGGCTGTATACAGCAGTTTGACTAATAAATATGAATTTGTAGCTAAATTGTCAGCAGTGCTAAACAGCATTTCCTGTTGTTCACATCCTTGTTTACATCCTCCAACAACATACCGTTAACATAACCTGCATGTAATTGATCGATTTTAACAAATAAAAATACTTACAGGTTGTGGCTCACAATTCAATTCAATTCAATTCAATTCATCTTTATTTGTATAGCGCTTTTACAAAGTAGATTGTGTCAAAGCAGCTTCACATGCATTATAAAAAATTTAAACAGTGTCAGTCCAGTTTTCAGTGTTGAAGTTCGGTTTAGTTCATTTCAGCGTGGTTTATTATTCACTGCTGAGAGTCCAAACACTGAAGAGTAATCCATCAATGCGCAGCCCTACAAGTCCCGAACCATGCAAGCCAGTGACGACAGCGGCGAGGAAAAAGCTTCACCAATTGGTGAAAGTGAAGAATTAAAAAACCTAGAGAGAAACCAGGCTCAGTTGGGCACGACCATTTCTCCTATGGCCAGACATCTTGTGCAGAGCTTGTCAGGAAAAAAGAATCTTGGATTCAATTTGCGGGTGAACACAATTTATTTCTTGTAAAAAATCAAAAATACTTTTCGAAATAAGAGTTCAGAAAGTTCAAAACAGGAGATCCAAAACTTCAGCAGTTCCACGCACCACCACCGGGTGGCGAGAATGAGCGGCTCAGTGCGCTCGGGCTTAGCGCTCGAAGCAGCCGAAGAAGAGGCGCTAGATTGCCGGTGGGCGATTCCTCACGGATTGAATGGATGACCCGAGGCAAGCTGACTGGACCACAGTGAGCAGGTCGGCTGACGCAGAGGGAAAAGTACAAAACAAAGAGAGCAAAAGGTGAAACGAAACCAAAACAAAACTGGTGCTTGGAGTCTGGGGAAACAGGACACGACAAGACAGGATTCCTCTTCGGATCAGGACACAAGTGAACTCACGAGCACACAAAACGGACTGACAAAGGACAAGAGAACGAACTAAATAGGGGAGAAAATCAGGCAGCAACAGGTGAAAGTGAGGATCGCTAATTGATAAACAGAGGAAACAACAAGGCGGGGAAAATGAGCATGCAGACAGAGCACATGGCCAGCTGTCAAAACAAACCCGCGTGCTTCACAACACACAAAAGAAAACACAAACAGGTAAGTCAAGACACATTCGTCACAGTACCCCCCCTCCTAGGAGTGCCTCCTGGCACTACCGGAAGGGGCTCACCTCGTCGCCGATGGAAGTCCATGATCAAAGACCGGTCTAGGATTTCCCGTGCTGGTATCCAAGATTTCTCCTCTGCACCGTAGCCCTCCCAGTCCACGAGATACTGGAAACCCCGGCCACGGCGTCTCCGATTAAGGAGACTTCTCACAGTATAGACTGGAGTGCCGTCCACTAGACGAGGGGGGGAGGAGGGGGAGCCAGGGAAGAGACAACAGGGTTAAGTGGGGATCGGAATACAGGCTTTACCCTGGATACATGAAAGACAGGGTGAACCCGACCAAGAGTGCAAGGAAGCTTGAGCCGTACTGCCAACAGACTCAAGACTTTCGTGATCCGGTATGGCCCAATGAACCTAGGTGCCAGCTTGCGAGAAGGCACCCAGAGAGGCAGGTCCTTGGTAGACAGCCAAACTTTCTGACCACAAACGAAAGGAGGAGCAGGAGTCCGGTGACGGTCAGCTGCCGTCTTAGTCTGTCTAGAAGCCTGGACCAAGGCCTCCCTAGCCCTTCTCCAGGTGTGGCGGCACCTTCGGACAAAGGCCACGGCAGACGGGACTGCGGCATCGGGTTTCTGAGCAGGAAATAAAGGGGGTTGGTATCCAACAGAACATTGGAAAGGGGACATACCTGTAGAGGCTACCGGCAGGGAGTTATGGGCATACTCAATCCAAGATAACTGCTGGCTCCAGGAACCCGGATTCTGGGACGTCAGGCAGTGGAGACTTCTTTCAAGATCCTGATTGGCTCTTTCAGTTTGCCTATTGGTCTGGGGGTGAAAACCTGAGGACAGACTCGTAGAGGCCCCAATCTGTCTACAGAATTCTTTCCAAAACCGGGAGACAAATTGGGGTCCTCTGTCAGAGACCACATCCACCGGAAGGCCATGAATCTGGAAGATGTGGTCCACTACCAATTGAGCAGTCTCCTTGGCTGATAGGAGTTTGGGCAAAGGGATAAAATGGGCCGCCTTAGAGAAGCGGTCCTCCACTGTTAGGATTACAGTGTTACCTCTCGATGGGGGTAGGCCAGAGATAAAGTCAAGAGCCACATGTGACCAAGGGCGAGAGGGGATTGGGAGGGTATGTAACAGACCAATGGGCGGCTGATTAAAAGTCTTATTCTGGGCACATGTAGAACAAGCCAATACAAACTGCCTGACGTCTTGGGCCATTGAAGGCCACCAAAATCGCTGTCGAATATTGACCAGCGACCTCCGGACTCTAGGATGACAGGCTACTCTAGATTTGTGACCCCACCGGAGGACTTCGAGCCTTAATTTGGCTGGCACGAACAGCCGCCCCTCCGGGCACCCCTCCGGCGCCCCCCACCCCCCCCCCCCCGCACGGCCTCCTCCACCAGCCGTTCAACATCCCAGGAGAGAGCCACCACCACCCATCTAGGGAGGATGGCTTCTGGGACAGCTTCTCCACCTGGTACACCGAATAGCCGGGAGAGTGCATCAGGTTTGATGTTTTTAGAACCAGGCCGATACGAGAGGGAGAAGTTGAAGCGCCCGAAGAAGAGTGCCCAGCGAGCCTGCCGAGAGCTCAATCTCTTGGCTGAACGGATATTTTCCAAGTTTTTGTGATCCGTCCAGACCAAGAATGGATGTGCCGCCCCCTCCAACCAGTGGCGCCACTCCCCAAGAGCCAGCCTAACTGCCGGCAGCTCTCTGTTACTTATGTTGTAGTTTCGTTCAGCTGGGCTCAGACGGTGAGAATAGAAGGCACAAGGATGCACCTTCCCATCCCTTGAGGACCGCTGAGACAGGACCGCACCTACCCCAACTTCAGAGGCATCCACCTCAACAATAAACTGCCGATCAGGATCTGGAAGAGAAAGGACAGGAGCAGTGATGAAACGGGACTTGAGAACATCAAAGGCCTCCTGTGCCTTACTGTGCCATATAATGTGCCATGGCTTGGGATTTGCTGAACACCCGACGGAGATCATGGTATTCCATCGGGACTCCGGAGAGATCCAATTTCTCCATCTGTAACACATGAGACACAGAACCAGGACAAGAGGCAGGACCAAGACAAACAGCAAGACAAGACGGACTCCAAGACAACACTGAATTCCCTGACCAATCAACATGAGGGTTGTGCTTAGTCAACCACGGGTGACCCAATACCACTGGAGCACTCGGGGAGTCAAATAAATAAAATGTAATAATTTCATGGTAATTTCCTGAGACTGTTAGACTTACAGCCGGGGTAGAATGGGTGATAGATGTGATGGCGGACCCATTCAGGGAGCGGACAGTGATGGGAGAGGAAAGAGGGATTGCAGGAATGCCCCAGACTCTGGCAGTGGTGCGGTCCAAAAAATCCACTGAACTGAACGGAGGCCGGGAGTGAGGTGCGAAGTGTGGGGGAGTCAAAACAAGGGATGGTGCCCACCAGAATCCCCCGATTTACTGATGGGCTGGAGCTTTTAAAGGACACCGTAGTGCAAAGTGACCTGGCTTCCCACAGTATAGGCAGAGACCATTAACCAGACAAAACCGTTTCTCTTCGGTGGTAAGTCGAAGACGTCCCAACTGCATTGGCTCTGGAGCGATGGTGGGTGATGGGGTGCGATGGAAATTAGAGGCACCCTGTTCGGCCATCCAGGAAGAGCCAGTGACTCGTCTATGTTGTCGACGCTGTAGTCGAGTCTCCACACGGAGGGCCAGGTCAACTAAGGCGTCAAAATCACAGGGAAGGTCATGGGTGGCGATCTCATCCTGGATCTCATCATCCAAACCGTCCTTGAACCTTGCACGGAGGGCTGCCTCATTCCAGGCACAGGCAGCGGCCAGGGTCCTGAACTGAACTGAGTAATCAGTGACGGAGCGACCCCTCTGACTCAGCTGGGCCAGTTGGGAGGCTGCCTCATCTCCCTGGGCCGATCTATCAAAAAGCTTGGTCATCTCGACACGAAAGTTCTCAAAGGTAGCACAGAAAGGGGCACGTGCATCCCACACAGCTGTCGCCCAGTCATGGGCCCTACCCTTCAGAAGGGTGATTACAAATGCCACCTTGGAGTTCTCTGTGATGTAGCGGCGAGGCTGGAGGGCAAAAACAAGAGAACATTGTGAAAGGAAAGCCCGACAAGAGCTGGAATCCCCTTCATAGGGCGGTGGGTTGTTGGCGTGAGGTTCCAATTCAGGGTGAGGGGGAAAAGCTGCCTGCCGGCCAGCTCTGGAATTTTCATGGAGCTCTTGAATCTGAGCAGTAAGTTCAATAACTTGGGCTCTTAGCACATCAACCTCTTGAGAGCCAGCTGTTAATTGGGTGGCATGCTGGCCAAGGAGAATACCCTGCTGTGCCACGTCGTTCCTTACGTGCTCTGCACCCGCTGAATCCATGTTGGTCAGTCCGTTCTGTCAGGAAAAAAGAATCTTGGATTCAATTTGCGGGTGAACACAATTTATTTCTTGTAAAAAATCAAAAATACTTTTCGAAATAAGAGTTCAGAAAGTTCAAAACAGGAGATCCAAAACTTCAGCAGTTCCACGCACCACCACCGGGTGGCGAGAATGAGCGGCTCAGTGCGCTCGGAGCAGCCGAAGAAGAGGCGCTAGATCGCCGGTGGGCGATTCCTCACGGATTGAATGGATGACCCGAGGCAAGCTGACTGGACCACAGTGAGCAGGTTGGCTGACGCAGAGGGAAAAGTACAAAACAAAGAGAGCAAAAGGAGAAACGAAACCAAAACAAAACTGGCGCTTGGAGTCTGGGGAAACAGGACACGACAAGACAGGATTACTCTTCGGATCAGGACACAAGTGAACTCACCAGGACACAAAACAGACTGACAAAGGACAAGAGAAGAGAACGAACTAAATAGGGGAGAAAATCAGGCAGCAACAGGTGAAAGTGAGGATCGCTAATTGATAAACAGGAAACAACAAGGCGGGGAAAATGAGCATGCAGACAGAGCACATGGCCAGCTGTCAAAACAAACCTGCGTGCTTCACAACACACAAAAGAAAACACAAACCAGTAAGTCAAGACACATTCGTCACAGAGCTGCAGTCTAGGCGCTGGGGCTGGAGAACGCTCGACATCCATCACGGACAATCCAAAGCTTTGTCTGTTGGAGGAGTTTTTTAGCTGAATCTAGCACTGAACTAAGAGAGATTCTGAAAGTTCTCTTTTGTCAAATGCTAGCTATATATTTTTTTAATTCTCTGGAACATAATTAAAACTAAACTGTAAGTACATCTCTCTGTGTCGTGTCCTTTGGAAGTACAAATATAGAAACAGAATGAGCTCTGTGGAAATAGCAGCGTGTGGATGGCGTTTTAGCTTTCTCTGCTATAACATTACAGCAGGTCTTGCAACACCTCTTTGCTGCGCAGGGTGTGTGCGCAAGGTGAAAGAATATAACCTTAAGCATTTGTGATCTCACTAGCCCGGATGTATTTTTTTTTTGTAGTCCCCAAATTTGTTCACTGAAGTCTTTGCTAAGCTAACTCTGTAAAAGCCAATGTCTCCTTTTGCATTGAATTTTGAGCATCTTACATTCAGAGATGTTGTTTATGTTCAAACAGCTACTTTACACATCAGCTAAAGTGTAAAATATGATATTGTAGTGGACCACCCCCTTTAATGTATACTTTAGAAGACAGATTACGTGATGAACTGAATTAAAAAGTGTTTTCTTTCAGGAATGTGTCGGCATTGTGACGCTGCCAAACCAAGTCAAAGATAAAGCAGTGAAACAGGGATTTGTGTTCAACTTGATGGTTGTTGGTAAGAAACATACTGTATACAGTTATAGACAAAAAAATTAAGAGACCACTTGGAAATTTGAAGTTTCTCTGGATTTATAAAAAAGAGTTTGAATAAAACACAATTTTATTTTTTTCCTGTAAATTATTGAAGGCATTGTTTTACAATTTACAATAAAAGTTTAAGTTTTTGTGCATAAAATTAAAAATGTGCTGTGTTTTGAGACATTTTTATTACTTTCAAGTGGTATCTTAATTTATTTCATAGCTTTGCATATTGTAATGGCAGACTTTATTTGATTAAATATACAGTAAAACCAGTAATCCAGTAAAATAATGTACATTTTAAATCAGTTTTCTGTTTGAATCAGTTTAAATGGCTAGTCATGTTGGTTGGTATTTAAAATACTTTCGCGACTTCATATATTTGTTGGGGCCTCATGGTGGCACAATGGGAGCACAATCAGCAAGAAGGTCGCTGGTTCGAGCCTCTGCTAGGTCAGCGACTAAGGCGAAAAGAAAATGAAAGAATGAATTAACATAGATTGAGCGAAATAATGACAAACATCATAATTGTGAAATATCTGCTATTCAGATAATAAAATATTTCTAAGAGCATCCATTCTTCCATTTTCTTTTTGGCTCATTCCCTTTATTAATCTGGGGTCGCCACAGCAGAATGAACCGCCAACTTATCTAGCATCTGTTTTACGCAGCGGATGCCCTTCCAGCTGCAACCCATCTCTGGGAAACATCCATACACACTCATTCACACTCATACACTACGGACAATTTAGCCAACCCAATTGACCTATACCACATGTCTTTGGACTTGTGGAGGAAACCCATGCAACCACGAGGAGAACATGCAAACTCCACACAAAAATGCCAACTGACTCAGCCGAGGCTCGAATTGGCGACATTCTTGCTGTGAGGCGAACGTGCTATCCACCACACCACCATGGCGCCCTCTCTAAGAACATGTATTTCACAGTTTAAACAGCTCAATAATGATCATATTTTGATTTATGATGGTTGATGTGTGTCGCAATGATAATCTGTGCTTCAGTGGAGAGATTTGAGCTGCTGGATTTGCAGCATGTTAGTTCATCAACATCTCCCAAAATACATGAACATAACTATGAGCAAATGTTCTAGCAGCCTAAACAGTGTGTATATGACATAAATAAAACACACATTCCAGTTATGTTTTTTTGTTTTAGAAAGCATAAATATTATATTTTGGTATAGTCCTTGTGTGTATTTAAATATCTGAAACCTAAAGTAAATGTCATTTGTTTAAAAACAGTAATAAATCATGATTTAAATCTTATTGTGGCTCTGAGCGAGACATATCGGGAAAGAAGATTTGACTTTAACAGCTGATAATGTGATGCGCTGAACATTCTAATCACACTGCTATGATCCTATGCTTCAGGGACCAGCCTAGATTGATCACACTGGTGTGACTGTACATGTAATATTCTAATAAATCAGTTGTATGTTTAGGTGAGTCTGGCTTAGGCAAATCCACTCTTGTTGACAGCCTTTTCCTCACAAACATCTATATGGACAGACGCATACCTGTTGCTTCAGGTACATTATTCAAAAAAACATTTGTATTTATATTTGCATTATAAAAGTGTTCAAAAATCATGCAGAGATCTGTTGTAAACTGTATTCATTTCTATGTTACAGAAAAAATAGCCCGGACTGTATCGATAACGACGAACACCGTAGACATTGTTGAAGAGGGTGTAAATCTAAGACTCACTGTTATCGACACTCCTGGTTTTGGTGACGCTCTTGATAACTGTGAAAGGTACTTATACCGCTTACTACTCATTAGTATTTTTATGTATGTCTTGTTAGGACAAAACATCTTGAGTTATATGTTAAAATGCTGTTCCAAATTTAGCATATTAGCTAATCCAAACGTATACGTTTAAAAAGTGCACTTAGGACTGAAATTGCATTCTCACTTAGGTGCTATGTAGACTAGTGTGTTTTGGTTTGAAAGCCTACTGACCTTATTCTTCAGTGTGGAAGTGCGCTTGTTTTTGCGATTGTTTTAGACTTTCCCATTCAGTTGCCTATGGAACAAATGACTAGGAATGATAAACGGCAGAAAATGGTCAAACTACTTATAACATAAGAAGGAAATATCAGTTTGCAACATCAAGCAGCAGAACGAGCTGTTTTTAACTTCTACAAATGAGCAAAAGTGAACGAGACCAGAAGTCTCGAGCCAAAAAGATTCAAATGGCTGCGGCAGCTTACAGTATATGCGAAGAATAAGGTCAATACGTTGTGTTACAGTCAGTGTCCACTCTACTCCGGCATCTTCAACCGGTGAAAACAGAGTGTTTTAAAATACTGAAGACCCCCTTTAATTTGAAAATGCTAACGTTCTGTTGCAGTGTAGATGGGCTAAGACCAAAACCTTTGAAAACGGAGACGTGGCTATCCACAGTCACTCCCTGACTGGACTTCTAAACCATTGCGTAGTGTTTCCTCATTCATCAAGCTGTCTCCATATGACCATTATGCAATCTGGACAATGTAAAAGCGAATGCCAGCAAAATAGTGTATGCCCAGTCATATAACAGCTATAGTTTTAGATCATTTACTGCAGTTACTGTATTAGATATGGTTGTTAATATTTGTTTTGAAAATTTGTCTTGTTTGATTAAAACTCAGGGTTATTACATCATATTAAAGAGCCCCTATTATACATTAAAAAGGGTCATATTTTGATTTTGGGGGTCTCCAACAGCAGGCTAATATGCATGCATGGTCAAAAAACACTTCCATTGTCTTATAATATGCATTTATTTTTACCTCATTATCCCAGCGACTACTATTTGAATCGTTAAGCGATTCATTTATTCCAAAACCCCTCAGCGCGATGCTAAACTGCTCTGATTGGATCGATGACCCAGTCTGTTGCGATTGGTCGATATCATTCAGTGCGAGAGAATGCCCACCACGGCTTATCAGTATTGAAGTAGTCATAGTGTGTGTGTGAGCATATCTGCCAACACTCGTTTTTCCCGGGAGTCACCCGTATTTCAGACACCTCAGCCCCGAAACTAACCCCACGGTCTCCCAGCATATCATTCTATTCTTAACCATAAGTAAAAACAATGACACACATTCAGTATTAGTACACACAGCGGCAAAAGCTGAACCATTATGAAACAGTACCGCCGCACGTGTGTAGGAGAGCTGATGTAGCCATAGCAACAACAAACAGCAGAGAAACACGAGTTCACGAACACATTTTAATCCGTAAACAAAGCGGCACGCGGCACATTTACAAGGTGCTTTTAGATGCGATATGAGAATACAAGTTAACCAGATACACTACAAGCAGTTAAAAGTTACAAAACACAATTAAATGCAACATTTACATGCTAGTGAAAACAAAACCCTATCCAAAAGGTTTTACCTGCACAATCAAATTCAAAACCGCCCAATATGGAAACCTTTGCTCGCCGCTGTTGTTTGTGGGCGGGGTTGGGGGTTTCGAATCTCCCGGGGCTGCGCACACACAAATGGGCGGGGCTTATGTTTTGTGTTCACGTCATGCCAAAAGCCGAAACGGCTATAGACTCGTAAACACATCGATTCGTTTGAGGAACTATGAGTCAACTCTTTTATGGATGAATCAATAGTTTTAAACACTGTGCACTTTCAGATTTAAGCCTTAGCTGGACATTTCACTTCACTTAGAGCTGTGTTACACACTGCATGCAAGCTCATTTTCAAAAACCCATAATAGGGGCTCTTTAATTTCTCAACTCTTCTGAAGTTAAAACATTGGTCTATTCTAAAAATGACTATAAAAGTGCCTGAAAACATTGTGCCATTTTTAAAGCAAATGCTATAAATGACAACATTTTAGCATTTAATATTAAATGGAGGTGATGTCATCAGTAGTTTACTCAAAGTTAAATATAAAACTGAAATATAAATTGTAAATTCAGATAACCGAATGGTTTCTAAATTTTTTCCATATGTGTGTGCGTATATACACACACGTGTGCACACACATGCTTTTTTCTGTATTTCTTAATAAGGAAGTAGTTCAACTTAATTCAATTCAGTTCATCTTTATTTCTATAGCGCTTTTACAATGTAGATTGTGTCAATGCAGCACCACATGGATTATAGTAAATTGAAACTGTCAGTCCAGATTTCAGTGTTGAAGTTCAGTTTAGATCAGTTCAGATCAGAGCAGTTCTTTGGATATTTTGACTTTATATATTGTGAATTATTAAAAAGGCTAAAACTTATTTACACGTGGGTTTGCAAAAAAGCTGGAAGGTGGCACTTCATTACGTAAACCAGCAGATGGTGAAGTACTACAAAGATGAGGTCGGGGTGAACCGTCAGAGCATTAGAGACAACCGAGTCCACTGCTGCCTGTACTTCATCTCTCCTCACGGTCATGGGTAAGATCTCAAAAGTGTTTTCCTCTTTATGACTATGCCATGATTTCAGTAACCAGGAAAAGAGAGCTTACAGTAGGCTAATTTCCTTTGTGCCTTCTCAGTCTCAGACCGATAGATGTGAAGTTTATGAAGGCTCTGGAGCAGAAGGTCAATATTGTGCCTGTGCTGGCTAAAGCAGACAGTCTCACTCCGAAAGAGACCCGCAACATGAAAGCCAAGGTGAGAATAAGCTTTATTGTATGTGCTTAGAAAGAGCATGTATAATGAGTAATATTTCAAAAGTTTAGCTATTATATCAACCTTGTTTTGCATGTGTCCACCCTGTTTCACATTTTGGGTTACACTTTAGGTTTTTGGAACCTTTATTGACTCATTCATTCATTCATTTTCTTTTTGGCTTAGTTCCTTTATTAATCAGGGGTCGCCACAATGAAATGAACTACCAGCTCATCTAAAAGCGTACCGAACCGTACCATACCACTTTTTGGTCACCCTTTGCAAAGGGTACCAAGGGTGACCAAAAGGCGGAGCTAGACACGCAGCTGAACGCTATTGGTTTACAGAGATACGTCATTTGCTCGTGCAACAAGCCAGAATGAAAACAAAGGACCCGCCATGTTAAATACACAGCCGAGAGAAAATACACCGAAATAATATAAACATATAATATTGAGCCATGGTCGACCCAAGCTCAAACAAACCTTGTCGTCGCCTTGATGAACAGCCACAAAGCCAAGAAGAAGAGCAGATTCTCCCCTGTGCCCCGTAGTTTTTTACAAGCCCGTCAAAAGAGAGAGCGATTTCGCTTTCTCACTTGCGTGTCAATATTTGAAATAACAAACTTCTTGAGCTGATGATAATAACGTGCCCTTGATTGACGTGCTTTTGAAACCCGATCCTTTTTAGAAACAGAGAAACGCGAGACTGACGTGTGCAAACACAAAGGAGAAGCCGGAAAAAAGGAGCAAATTATTGTTTCAGCAAAGATGAAGAAAATGCTAAGTTTAACAATTATCATCATCACCTTCTATTATGAACTCGGAATGACGAAATTACTTTTTAACAAGAGGCTACATGTGCTGGTGAAGATTAAAGACACAGATGAGAGGTTGCACTGACTGTGGGCTATATTTCGTGTTGTTTTTGAACCTAAATAAGGACTAAATGTATGCTCTGTGTAGTTTTTCTGTAATTGGTAACATATCGGAGACTATAAGAGGCTGTACGTGTTCATATATGCTGCATTTATTTATTTTATATAATCGCAGACAGTAGGCTATTTCGCATCATTGATCTGCAGTTATAATCAGATCATTCATCGAAAGGTCAGTAATAAACATTTATACAGCAGTATTTATGTGTATAATAAAGCATCTGTTTTGTGAGAAGTGCTTCTCGTATGATTTGTAAACGACCCGTACAGCTTTACTGCACACATTTCCTCGAGCAAAAATGACGTTGACTGAAACTTACTGTCGTACACCACGCCCACCAAAAGAGTCCCCTTTTTGCAGCTGCATCCCAGTACAGGGTTGCAGCTGCATAAAACAAAATAGTTGGCGGTTCATTCCGCTGTGGCGACCTCTGAAATAGAAATAGAAATAGAAGTAGAAGAAAAATGAATGAATGAATGGTTCACAGGGTTCCCAAGCTGACTTTCACTGACTGAAAAGCTGAATTTCCATGACCTATAATGAATAGAAAAACAGGCAGATGTTGTGTTGAGCAAACCCTTCAGAATTATGTCAGCCTGTTATCACCAAATTTACAACAATTTCAAGGAAATGGTGAAAAACTTAAAGGAATTTTAACAGTTAAAAAATATTATATTGCTGTATAGAAAATGCTCTGCTCTGTCTAGGTGTGTGACATGCTTTTACGCATCACGTGATATTAAGGCACATTCTGCCAAAGCCTATTTAAACAAGGCTACTTTCATTGTGCCAAAATTAACACTATTGTCTCGTATTGTATTGTATTCAGAGTCATTTATATATCAAATATGATGTTGTAGGCTTTATATGGTTAAGAGGTAAATTGAGACCACTGGTTCTTGAGGGCAAAAAAGTCATGTGTAAATATGTGCATATTTTCGCAGCAAAAACACCACAATAAATGTCGCAAATATAAAATGCAAAACAAAAATTCCTGATATTCCATGTCTTGTACAAAAATATGAAACTCTTGACTTTCAATGTCTGGAAAAGACCTTTTTGAAATCCATGATATTCCAGAAATCCCATGATCTGTGGGAAGCTTGTGGTTGAGCTACAAATAATTCATTTATATGTAGGCTACGTGCAGTCCACTTTTAGACACTTGTGAACTTCCCTTCCCTTGTTCCCTCAAGGGAATCCCAATGTCATTTTGAAGTGCATTCCACTTCATTAAGTGAATAAGTAAATTTTACATGCACATACCCTTGATTTTGACAAAGGGAGCAAGTCAGTTTTTATTTGTCCACTCCAGCACCTATATGTCCCAGAATACAATACAATTGTGAGGTCACAACATTGTAGTTCCTAAATCCTCAAGAATTTAGGGCATTCCATTTAAACCAGTTCAGATGTTCCGTTTCCAATCAATGACGTACAACCAAAGGAACGAGATTGACGAAGGTTAGCAAGTGGAATGCAGCCATCAAATATAATTGAAAACTTTGAAATTGCGAGGTTGAGTGTGCTGCATGTTGAGGAAACACATGTGAATAGAAAAACACTAATAAACACACACCCAGACGCAAATCCTCACAACACATGCAAATACAGAAATGTCCTGCAAATAGTGCAGACTAGTGAAGTGCGGATGGTGGTTATATGGATGCTGTGGATAATCCAAGGGTCGGTAATTAAAAAAATACATTATGATTAATTACGCGTGGGTCGTGGGTGGATGAGTTTAATTATCAGTGGTTTTTGCTTTGTATTATTTAAACACATTTGTTAAAGCAGAAATAGAGGCGAAACCTATCCGAGAGAAACTTAAAAAGGAGAATTAAAAACAAAACAAAAGGAAGGAAACAAAGTGCCGTGTGGGAGCATTTTAGCAAAAGGTTAATGAGGTTGAATCAAGTGCTGGGTATATATTATGCAGCAGCTGTAATCACATTATATGAAAGCCACAAGATCGGTATCTCAAATATGAACCATCGTGTGTGTGCTAAACCGAAGGACCAGTCATGTCAAAGTCAGACAAGTACTTTATTTTCTTACGTTCGTCAGGACAGCAAAAAATACCACTGGAAGTTACATGGATGCATGTGTGGACCTGTGCTGCCTTGATATTCAGTACACCCCTTCCATGTTGACTCGAATGTTCCACGCAGAGCTATCACACTTAAAAAAAAGAATTAGAATTATTAAAGTGACGATCGGGTGGGGGTCTGGTGTGGATATACAGTATGTATCAGGGCGGGTGGCAGGTGGATGATTAGTATGGAGCCATAGATTTGGGTGACATTTCAGCTGATCCGCCACATCTCTAGTGCAGACCACAACAGAAATGTGTTGGGAACGCCAAAAAGTGACAAACCCAGATGCTTCCTGAGTCAGCGTTTATTGATTTATCTTTCATGAAAATAATGTTACACTTGTTTTTTTTATTATTATTATTATTATTATTATAGTATATTTGTGGTCAATGCTCTTGTGTTATGTTCCTCCAAATTTTTTTCTCCTTATTTCAGAGTGTAGTAATATTTAACCCACCTCTATTATTGTGGAAAGACTTGTTTTGAGTTTTGGGCATATTCATGATCTGCTGATAGTAATTTGTTCATTCATTCTATTAAGTCGCATTTTAATATTGGATGGATGATCTCTACATTTGGTTTTTAAACATTTCACTGATTGTTTACAATTTAAAGAACGTTAAAACCATAAGTGAAGTTTATTTATAAACTAATTTCGAGAGGATCATGTGCTTATGATTGCTTGCTGCTGGTCCTGCATTATCCTATTTATTATTCACCAATCAAATGATTCCTAAGCCACTATAAATACCCTAAGTTCCATATCACAACCATCTTTGTTTTGAAAAATCTCCCCTTCTACCCCTACTCCTCCACTTTTCCTAGATATGTGGCCCAGTGGTTAGCACTGTTGCCTCACAGCAAGAATGTCACTGGTTCTAGTCCTTACCAAGCCAGCCAATGTTTCTGTGTGGAGTTTACACGTTCTCCCCTTCGTCACGTGGTTTCCCCCAGGTTCCCTGGTTTCCTCCCACCATCCAAAAACATGCAACTTAAGTTAATTGACTAATCCAAATCGGCACCATAGACATGCTCTCATAGGTAGTTATCTCTTAAGACCAATCACTAACTGTTCATTAGCTACTACAGCAGGGGAGTTCTCGAAATCTGCCTGAGCTCAAACTCCCCTCTCGCCTTGCAAATAGGAGGGAGCCCCAGGCTTGAGGATCTTATGAGCTCAGGGCTCTCTCACGGTATAGTATGCCAAACAAGCTTTATAATCAATCATCAGCTAAGTGTGAACTCTTGAATTCACCCACAGCATCTTGGGGCGTATGAAAGAGGTGGATATGTTTTCAAATGACCTATTGTGTTAACCACAATCACCAATCTGTCATCTGAACTAATGTGTTGCATATGTTTCTACAGATTTTGAGTGAGATACACAAACACAAAATCAAGATTTTTCAGGTCCCAGTGTGTGACCCGGACGATAATCTCCACAGACAGCAGGATTTAGAGCTAAAGGTCAGGACTACTGCTTACAGATTTTTTTCTGTCGTGACAGATTTTTAGGAAAGTTAATCTATGATGAAGTATATCTAAAAGTTTTTTAATTCTCTGGTAGTGTTTCATGAAACACCAAGGTGTACACTTCTTAAAGAGATAATTCACCCAAAACTGAAAGTTTGCTGTTATTTACTCAACCTCAAGATAGCCATCCAAGATGAACAGGTATGCTATTCAGTAGAATATTAGTAAATTCTTTTATTAAAGAACAGTCACCTAGTTTACAACTTGGAGGGCCCAAAAGTGAAAAATTTATAAATTAATAGCAAATTTTCATTTTTGTGTGAACTAATGCTTTAAGAGGAGTTTTATTTTACAGAATATACTTGTTAGTAGGGATGTGACAATATGACAATATATTCATAGTATGGACAGAATAAAAAGTCCTAACACACGCGACACGGCAAGATTTCAGTGACAATAAATTTGGCTGTCTGCAACAAACATGATGCGACATGACAGAGACATTAATCTCTGAGAAACCAGCCACTGCACCTCCTACAAAATGGTAAAGGCTTTTAATCTAATTAATACATATTAAACCTTTTGCATTATTAAAAGGTTACTGAGTGACTGATGAGTCACAGTTCTTACATTTACAAACCGCGACGTTGCAGAAATAGAAAGCATTTCTAAAATAAATTTTACACGTCATTCACACAGATGGTTAAGACAAAAACTCCTTTTAAGTCATTAAGGGCATGTTCAAATCCACTTTGCTATTTTAAGGACGGAAAAACATGCTTTGCCCCTCAGCACATGGCCTAACAGGATTGGGCTTATTCCCTTAATGAGTTATGGGTGTGTTATTATGGGTTATGAACCAATTAGAGTCTCATGTCCCATTCCTCTTAAGAGTCAGTTGTGTCATGCCATGGCACGTTTGCTATTTACCCGAATGCTTCACTAGCAAGAAAACAGTTAAACAGATCATCTACAGCAAGAATAAAGAATGAGCCTCCTCCAATCGGCCTTTACTTTCAGTTTCTTTTTCTCTCTTTCGTGGTTAAGGAAACGTAGTTGTACGCACAGACATCCGTTAGCCTACATAATTAATTTAGTTTGTCAAGTGCAAAGATAACTTCAAAACTGTTTCTAAATTCAGTTCTAATTTGCAACAAACGAATAAATGAACAATAATAATGAAGTGTACTCAAAAAACGTAGTTATATCCAAACACACATACTATACCCCATATGGTCCAAAACCATATGAGCGGAAATACATTTGATATTTAAACAGCGTAGCGCAAAACGTCAAAATAACACTTGTGTCAAGCTGAAACTAGCAAATAACATTTGCGTAGCACCTTGCGCTGGATTGTGCCGGGTGTATGATAGGGCCCATTATATGGAATAAAAAATAACACATTTTTAACTTTTATTTATAGTTTACAATGCAAATCCAATTACTCTAGACTCACTTTTGGTAAACAAAGAATGTCTCATATAATATATCTACTAAAAGACATAAAATATTACTTTGCAAACTGTATCGTAAATAAATCATAAGTACATTTTCATATTTGGAAATAATATTACTGAAATTAATTTCAAAACTGAATAAATATAAATCTGCAGATTTCTGTGCACGCCGATTCCGTATGTGACTAGCGATAAGAAATGGCGTCTTAATAATCAAAATTGTGAACACTAGTTTTTTTTTGCTATTGTCGTTTTGAGGTTGTTCATTTGAGTATTGTTTATAGTTTGAATTTGTATTTTTATTAGTATAAGCCTTTAACATCTAGAGAAGGGACCGACAAAAAATTATTCTTTGGATATATTTACGTTTTTGGGGGATGTTGATTAATGTATATTAATGTACATTTCCTTGTTGTGAAATAATAAATTGAAATTGAAATCATGGTGTAGCAAAATACAATGTTTACTGTAATATTTGTTTTCATAATTTATACAAGCACAATTGTACACAGCATTATGAGGATGCAGACAGAAACATGATTAAGAGCATCTTGAGAAAGTTCCGATCTTGGAATGTTTTCATTTGATGATATTTTATTTTGGGGGTGTAATCATAAGTTTTTGAAAAGTGTTTAATATTTCATTAATATTTATTCAATTAAACATTTGTCCAGCTATTCTACATAAAGTGAGAAATACGATGACATATGAACAAGTAAATTAAATACTTTAGTATAAAAGCATACTTGTATAAAAAAGGAAATAGCCCTTTCCGTGTGATCAGTGTATATAAACTATAACTATAAACTTTACAGAAAAGGTCATGATACATATCGTTATCAAGACATGATATGACTTACGACAAAAAATATCATATCGCGATATGATATGTAAAATACAAGTACGCTAATGCTTTTGTGAAAACTCGGCACTGTTTTTGTGTTCTCTGATAGAGAAGTATTCCCTTTGCTGTTGTTGGGAGCAACAGAGTAATCGAGAGTAATGGCAGGAGGGTTCGAGCACGTGTCTATCCATGGGGAACGGTAGAAGGTCTGCTTATTTACTTCATTCTTACACTTTCATTGAAAAACTTGGAATAAATATAGGAGATTCATCATATGCTATGTATAAATGATTCTCTTTTTTCCCCTCTCCAACAGTGGAGAATCCAGCTCACAGTGATTTTGTGCATCTGAGAAACATGTTGATCCGCACACACATGCAGGACCTGAAACACACCACCCACCATGTGCTGTATGAGAATTATCGCATAAACCACCTGTGCGAAAACTTGGTAAAAAAAAAAGAGCTACTTATTCATCATTATTCATTCATTTTCTTTTCGGCTTAGTCCCTCTTATTCATCATTAGACACAGAGAATTTGATGTGCTAGTTAATAATAGATTATTTTTCATTTTCACCAATAGGGGAATATGTGAGGATCTGGCAACTGGATAACAACAGAAAGAAACATTGAATACTAGGAAAGAAATACAGTATATAATAAAAATGTTTAAATGTCGAAAAAACATATATACATATTTATTTGTATTTATTCAAGCACAGGTTTGTAACATGTATGTAACATTATTTGAGGTTTAAAAATTGTTTATGGGTAAGCCATTAAATCTTCCCAAATAAAATAGTGACTAAAATATAATCAGCCTCTTTGTGCTGCTTTCATTGTAAAATATGGTGACTAGTATTTTATGACGATTCAAACATGCTATCAAATCAATACTTTCATCTCAAAAGCTTGTTGTTTTGTTAAAATTGTAAAATTAAAATTATGTTAAAGAAAAATCGGTATCAGTATTATTTTAGCATCATTAGATAAATATTGAAGTTCCTAGTAATAGTTTGTATTTAGTTTTAGTCACTTTTGTTGTGTGTTTGTGTAACTTTTTATAATTATATACAGTAACACTTTAAATGTTTCAGATCATTAAAAAACAAAATGTAAATATTAGTCAAAGACAACACAAGTTATCACGTCATGCAGTTTTTAAATGGTTTTTATTATTAAGGGAAAACAAAATCCAAAACTACATAGCCCTGTGTGAAAGTGTAAGAAGTGAACTTGGGTTCTGCAACAGGAAAATGATCCAAAGCACACCCTAAGTCCACTTCTGACTGGCTGAAAACAAAAACAAATTGAAGACTTTGGAGTGGCCTAGTCAAAGTCCTGATCTGAATCCAATTGAGATGCTGTGGCATGACCTTAAAAAGACGGTTCATGCTTGAAAACCCTCCAATGTGGCTTGATTACAAAAATTCTGCTAAGACGAGAGGGCTAAAGTTCTTCCATAGCGCTGTAATAAACTCATTGCAAGTTATCGAATATGCTTGATTGCAGTTGTTGCCGCTAAGGGTGGCTCGATCAGTCATTAGGTTAAGGGGTTAAACACTTTTTTTCACACAGGGCTTTGTATTTTCGCATTTTGTTTTCCCTTAATAATAAAAAAGTCCATTTCAAAACTGCCTGATGTAAAACTTGTGTTATCTTTGACTAATATTTACATTTGTTTGATGATCTGAAACATTAAAGTGTGACAAAGATGCAAACTGCATAAGAAATCAGTAAGGGGCAAACACTTTTTCACAAGACTGTATATGATTATTATCATCATTTTTAAACTCTATACATTCAATTGAGATATTGAAATGAAAGAAATGCTACTTACAACATAATGTTACAACATACAATGTTACAGTAATGAGTAGGATCTCTAAGGCCCAATCCTAATTCTATTTTTGTACTCCTACCCCTTCCCCTTGGCCCTTACAAGCGAGGGTTAAGGGAAAGGGCTTCAAAACTTACCCCTAAGAATTGGGACAGCACTTCAACACCTGCACACGTCATCATATGTCATCTCTTGGTTCATATGAGATCAGACAATAACGACTGCTGTAGTTATTCCAGTTGTGTTATTTTTTTGGTGTTTATCTTCAGGAAATCACTGAAGGCATATATTATGTTATCATAACGATCTAATGTGGCAATAAGATCGGAACTGTACTGTGCATTTACTCCGTGGCCATACTCATCTATGTAACACATGAAAACAACATTAACATTATAGCAGACACTGTAAAAAGCTCATTCTCAGCCACTAGACATTACTGACAGGGTATTCGAGTGTCATCGTGTGTCAGAATGTTGTGGGACTGCTGTACATGAGTTATGATTATGTATTATAGGTCGCGAAATTTAGCAGGGTTTTTTTGCGTTTTTTTTTTTAAGCATGATGGTAAAACACGAACGCGGTTATGAATATATTAAAACATATGTTTGTTTGTCATAAAAATTCATAATAATGACAAAAAAATACTAATTTGTGGATCTCCTTACTTCTGGGTTCAGCTATCCCGCCGATGTGGCAGGTGTATTCTGGGAAATTTTCTTACCCCTCCGTTTTAAGTGTGGTCCTGATCTTCGTTCGAAGGGGTGTATACCCCTTGCCCTTAGCCCTACGCCTTCAAGCTAAAGAGAATTGGGACACCACTACCCCTTGATGTGAACGCGTAAAACGAGGGGTAGGGGTAAGGGGAAGGGCTAAGGGGTAGAATTGGGATTGGGCCCAAGTTAATAAAGACTAATGACAGTTGGGTGCTGAAGTTGCCATAAAATGAATGCTGCAAATCAAACCACTTTATTTTGACTTTGAGGTGAAAAGTGAAACTGCCATGTGCATTTGTGCGAGATTGAATTATTCCCGTAAGTTCTCCTGTTTGATTAATAATGGACAAAGTTCATTTAAATACAATACTTATCAAAATAAATACAGAAAGGTGGTAAAACAACAGCAAGGAAGCCATGAGTGTGTAATTGTGTTGTTTATTCTGTACAAAGCACTACAGCACAATTTAAGTCTCTGACAAGGCAAGTTATTTTTTCCCTTTTGCCTGATAATTTGTCTGAAATGGAATGATTCTAGGAGCAGCAGTGAAACTATGAAATGCAATTATATACATGAATATGGAAAAAAAAATGCTGTTTGAAGAACACTTTAATTGAGAATCAGACAACTGGCAATTCTGGAGTGTAGATAAACGGCAAAATTATTTGTCCTAAACAATTAGCTTCTCAGATCACTTAGAGAACTTTGTCTTGTTGCTGATAATTGTTTTTAGTTGCTCACAAATGATTTGACTTTCCTTCATATGTCTTTCTATATAAAAATATTTATTTTGCTTACTGTTAATAGTTAACAGACCTCATGGATGCACTTCAGTACATTTTGACTCAACCAATGGTACAAGTTGGGACAGGAATTTCTGATAGTTTAAATGTTTTGTAACTGCTGGATGCCATGTGTTGTAAACCTCACACCTTTAAATTCAGTCTAATTTACATAAAATAATTCTAATAATATCTTTTTTTTGTAGATGGCATATCAAGTTCCTCTAGACTTTGTCCCAGTCTGGTTAAAGAAAATGTTGGTAAATGTCCTAAATCAGGGGTGTCCAAACTCGGTCCTGGAAAGCCGGTGTCCTTCAGATTTTAGCTCCAACTTGCCTCAACAGACCTGCAAAGATGTTTTTAGAAAGCCTAGTACAGGGGTGTCCAAACTCAGTTCTGGAGGGCCGGTGTCCTGGAGAGTTTAGCTCCAACTCTAATCAAACACACCTGAACCAGCAAATCAAGCTCTTACTAAATATACTAGAAACTTCCTGGCAGGTGTGTTGAAGCAGGTTGGAGCTAAACTCAGCAGGACACCGGCCCTCCAGGACTGAGTTTGGACAAGTCTGGCCTAGTAAGTGCTTGATTAACCTGGTTCAGGTGTGTCTGATTGGGGTTGGAACTAAACTTTGCAGGACACTGGCTCTCCAGGACTGAGCTTGGGAATCCCGGTCCTAAATGATACAAAAAAAATACAATCATATATTTTGTCTGCGCAAGCGGGTGAATTTTGAGTTATTTTACAAAAGTGCTTCATCAAATCGATAATCTTCAAGACATTTAGACAATCAGCTCTATGAACATGATGCCAAAAATGTAGGATCAAGGCACTGATTTCAACTGTTAATTACTGTCACAATTTACTGCATTTTTAAGTCCAAAGTAAACTTCCGATTTGATACAAATCTACACCTACAACCAAAAGCTTAATTTAAATATAAACTTCATACATGTACGATAGCATAAATGTGTGGAGCAAAAACTAGTATATAAAACACAATTTTTCTCAAAAACTGATAAGAACTGTGTTATATGCGGTGTCTGAAATCATACTTTCCCTACTACATAATTAGTAACAATGTAGCGTACATCTGAATTTCATTCATACACCAGCATTTAGATTTTTCTTTTGCATTTTAGTAATTAAAATAATTACTCATTCAAAATAAGTACCTACAATTTAGGATGCAGGTTTGGGCTTCAGCAGTTTATTTTTTTCATTAATTCCTTTTTCATTACAACATAATTCATAAATAACTAGAGCAAATAAACTCAAAACACAAGTCCAAGCTAGGTATTCAGAGTATGTGCAATGAACTAGGCGGGGTATAGCCAACCTGGCAATACTGAGAAGTGAAGCCAAAAAAGTTGATCGCCCCCTGGTGGCTGGCTGCAGTATAAAACTGCCTTTCAGTCGTGTAGTGGAGCATATACTGTATGCAATTAGCGTGTTATGATTTTGCCAAGTGCGATGCGATCCAGGATTGACATCTATATTGATCCTTGAAGATCATTTTTGTTGGAAAATGTAATCCAAGTTAAATAAATAGAATTCATACATTTAACCCAGAGTTTTCCTTTAAAAATGCCCTGCCGTTATTAGCGCGCAAGGAATCTTAAGATGTTCGAGGCTGCGAAGGATCCACCGGTTGTATCTTTCGCTACCTGGGAAACAAAGGACGCATTTTGAGGCTGCATTTAAAGGATATTCAAATATTTTATACAAAATACCCATAAGATCATTTATTAAACCCTGTTGAAAACATCAATTCTTGGGTTAAAGGGATTTTTGGCTGTTTTGCTCCTGTGCCTATAAATGCAAATGAGCTGGTTCTCCCCGCCCACTCTTCTGGCATTTTGCGTCACAGAAAGAATAACTAGGGTTAGATGTAAGATAAATGCAACAAAATAACAGCAATTCAGCTGTGATGAACCACAGATCCACGGTCACAAATACCAAAGTAAAAACTGAATCAGGAGGTTTCCTACTAGTTCTTTGATGTAGTTGTGGTTTATTTCAGCCTTCCTGCAATGATGAATGAGCCACACGTGCACACACACACACACAAACATAAACACACAAGCGCACACATACATGTGCGAACACATTTCTTGGATCGCATCTACTTGCTGTAAATGTGACAGGATGCCCACCAAAACAGATAAACGAGTCATTATAGCTAAGTTACTGTACAAAATAAGCCTGATTAAACGTCCACAAACTGGGACTTCTGTTGTGTGTTCGAAGCATCCTTATTTACAGTTGTGTATACTATGCAGCTGTGCTGATTCCCGCAGTTATGAATTACGCAGCTTAAAGCCTCATTCTTACTTCAAGCACCACGCAATGGCAAAGCAACAAGCGACCATTCATTTTAACGGAGAGCGAGTGACTTTGGCCGGGACTCGGTCTACATGAGCAACAGCGACCGTTGGCAACTAGGTGGCCGTGTCAAGCAACACGACAAAGTTAAGAATCCTTCAACTTTATGCAAATGAAAAGCAAATGTTTTGAGCGACAGCCAATAGGAGCACCAGTAAAGCTCATGCGATCCTCTCTCAGCGCACTCAGAGGCTGATTGTATTTTCCGTGCTGTACATACATGTTTGCAGCAGGTTGCCACCCAGAGTGACATGCTGCTACAAAGTCGCTGCTAGACTGAATGAGGCATGCAAAGTATAGTTCAAAGTGCTATAAAAAATACAAAGTTTACCACTTGCTGCTTCTTGAGTTGAAATCCTGTCTTGTGGACATGATAATATGTGTTCAGCTGTGGTTACACTGCACTTTTCACCTCATAGACTTCCACTCATTTGCATGCGAATGTGGCAGACCAGAAACACAAGCTGACCAGAAACTCTGACCTGCAAAATCGCATCACGTGACTGCATTAGAACAATCAAAGGTCAAAGCATGACCACACTGTACAGAAATAAAAAAAAGTAAAATTTGAAATAAAAAATATGTTAACGTCTAACCATCTTGTTTAATCCCGCCCCTTTTCATAGCGCTGTACGACAGAATTTCGCATGCTCAAACTCTAGTCTGACCGCAGCATTATACTGACACTTGTTATTACGCAAGCGGGGATAACCCAATGTTGTGTGAGTAAACTTTGTGAAACTATTCAAAAGTGGCTTCCCTGGGTTATTCTGGCTTCACTATTCAAACTTGGAAGAAAGTAAAGACCATCCATCTTTTTTGTCTATAGATAGTATCCGTATGATCAAAGATCAAACGTGCATTTGTGCATATAGAATTTGCACAAATACATAAGTGTACTTTGGACTTTAATATAGGAAGCAGTTATTCAATAGAGAAACGTGAGCTAAGCTTAAGTTCTGTAGCATTTGCTCACAGAGCAAATCTACAGCACAAATGTAAGTGCTTTGGTAACAATACAAGACATTATTATTTGACTCAATGAAAAATGCAATGGCATTTCCCATTCCTTAAGTACTGTATTTACATTATTTGTATTCATTGTTGCTTTTTTGTGATGTTCAACATCATGCCAGGTGTAGCAAGGAATAATAAGATTGTTAGATTGTTAGGGGCCTTCACACAGAACATGTTTTTCCCCTCCAGTGCCTACTTTACAATGTAAACACATGTTTGTTAAATGTGCATGACCATTACACTCTTTTTTCTGCATTTCTTTAGTTGCTGTGTCAAATTAAAATAATTTTACATTGTGCACACAGCACTGCTCATCAATATGTGTTCCAAAGCAGACGACCAATCGGAAGAACTTGTGGCAAAGGGCAAGAACAATGCCTCTCATTAGGGTGCTTTCATACCTAGACTTTTGTTTCTCCCATTAGCGTGGTTCGTTTGGCATATGTGAATCCAGCAATCCCACTCGGATCTGCACCAAAACAAGTGGTCCAAGTTTGCCTGAATGAGGTGGTCTCAGCTTGATTGAAACAAACTATGGAGCGGATCGACTGTAGTGAGAAAGCAATTCGATCCAAAGAGCTAACGAACCAGGCTAAATCACAGTTTATTATGGATATGTAATAGGCATATATGGCTATATGAAGAGAGAATGATGGGTATGGCGGGATGTCATCATTCAAATGTGCACTTCATGTTAAATACGAAAGTGAACCATTAACAAGAGCAGTTTATCCGTTAGGAAATTGACCTGCAGTCTTGGTTCATCTGTTATTTTTCTCTATAATGTAAAGTCAATATTGCCTAATTCTAGTCAACGGCTATGTTCGAGAAAGTCTTACCTCTCTGATTTATATTTGGTGACGATGTCTGTGGGTGTCACCATTCAAAATGAAAGTCCAGCTTTTCTCTTATAATGTCTCATTGCTCATTGTCGTAAATTAAAATATGGACGCATGACAGCTGAGCGAGATTTTGAAAAATAAACTGTGGAACTCTGACCAATGTGAGGAGAGTTTACTCGCACGTAACCTGTTTTAGCTATTTTGGTCCATTTAGAAACTTTGCTGTGTGAAAGCAAACCGCACCAAAACAAAGAGCAACATTGCAAAAATCTGAATGCCCATTTCGGAACAAAACAATCGATCTATTTGTGTGAAAGCACCCTTAGACACAAAGACACGTTCTGTGTAAATGAGCCCTTACAATGGCCAAAATCATGACATCCCATGATGCTGCACGAAGTGGGAACCATATTATCACTATCAGTGTTGAAATCAGTGCCTTAAATCTCATTTCCATCTTGACATTGAGAAATGAGACGCAAACTGTTTTGAGCATCTTCAAGTATGTTGTAATGAAAGGTTGATGACTGGAACTCAAAGCACACAAAACACCTTCAGCAGAAAACAAGACCATGGCTAATAAAGAGGACTACTGAGAGACTGAACCCCCAGATCAGTCTGCCCCATTAGTCAACAGATTAAACCTTCATACTTCGGTTTTCTTCTTTATCCTCAGTCGTTCTGATTTCTCTCGAGTTGCGCTCTTCTTCCCATCCTTTTCTAATAGCATCACACTTTCTTCCTCTTCTTCTTTTTCTACTTCATACGGAGATATAGGAGAATATGGACCATTTAAAGAGATTGTGAGTGGCGGAGGGCTACAGGAGGGGCTGGAGGAGACCTGAGGAGCTACATCAGGGAGAGAAGGAGCCTGTGGGACAGCCTTAGTAGTGTTTAGGGTCTGGGATTTGGTTTTGGCAGATTTGATGATGTTCATAGGGTAGGTTGGCCTTAGTTCTCCCGGGTATTCCCGAATCTCGCCAGGCTCCAGGGGCTCTGGGCCGCAGGGGTCATGCTCACTGCATGACAGTCGCCCATCCAGTTTGGATATGAAAAGCATGCCGTCTCGATGTTCGACACAATAAGAGCTAGGGCACATCTCACAGAAGGAAGCAGCTTCCTGTCCACACAAGTCACACTGATGCCAAGGACACTCCCAACGTCCTGAAATACAAGACAAGTTATTCATTGATAATCTTTCCCTTTATGGAGTGGATTCACTGTTTCGGTGAATGCTCATATTTGTTAATAATGTGTAAGTGATGTATGGATTCTGAATTGTTTTGCACTTCTAGTTTGGTTCTACTGGTGTCTTCGGACCAGGTTCACTTATACAGCTACTGAGCTAACATGAAAATGACTGACATATTTCCTAGCTCCTCCGAAAGGCCCACCCTCAAGAGGCTCTGATTGGTCAGCTAACATAATGTGCTGTGATTCGGGCATCGGCTCCATGATACGCCCCTGCTCTCTAAAATAAAATAAAAGCGTCTCTCACATATATGCGGAATAAGCATGTGTAAGTAGGGTTGGGCGATGAATTAATTATTTATGAATAATTAATTAATTCATAACAAATTAATTATTTGTAGCCTACCGTTTCAACTACATGACCCGCATGGTCTTTGTTTTACCCATAAATAAAGATAAGTTACACACAAATTACCACCTGTCAATCACTTTTTCTACGGGACTCTGGCATGAATAGGCAGAGTGATCTGTGTTGTTATAATGGCGTCGACAAACTTGATTGGTAAAAAAGGAACCAACTAACAGTATCTGAGGTTTTCACTAACATTACTAAGTACAGGCGTAAAAGCAAAAGAATGAAGCAGTGTACTGACGCTGTGACACTTTACCTGATAGATTCAAAAGACCGAAGAGTCGTTAGATAGAGGCAAGATTAATTAAATATTACGTTTAACAACTATAGTGAGCCGCAATCCAGCGTTACATCCTTGATAAATTGTCCGACGTGCACTGGTCTCTGCTCTGGAGCACTGACGAGCGCATGACAGTGTGTGGCTGTGTCGGTGTTTTCAGTGGACGGAGGGTTGTTCAGAAATGCTAGATGAATGTGGATCATTTTTGTTATAAAATGGCATTTTAAAACTAAGCTGTATTAGTGTAAACGGGGCCTAAGTGTGTATTTTTCGCGAGCTGGTTTGTGACGGGGCAGGGCGGAGGATCGGCGATGCCAGCTCAGCCTTGTGATGTCTATTGGCCATCGGCGATGGACGATGGCATTGTCTATTGACCCAACCCTATGTGCAAGTAATATGAAACATTCATATATCTTTTGCGAGTTTGTTATTTGAGATGTAGAACGCAGGGAAAGCGTCCGCATAGAGAAACACTGCAGCACTGCTGAAGATTGCTGTTTACAGCGGTTTGACTGACAAATATAAATTCATTCATTCATTCATTTTCTTTTCGGCTTAGTCCCTTTATTAATCCGGGGTCGCCACAGCGGAATGATCCGCCAACTTATCCAGCATATTTTTACGCAGCGGATGCCCTTCCAGCCGCAACCCTTCTCTGGGAAACATCCACACACACTCATTCACACTCATACACTACGGGCAATTTAGCCTACCCAATTCACCTGTACCGCATGTCTTTGGACTTGTGGGGGAAACCGGAGCACCCGGAGGAAACCCACGCAACCACGGGGAGAACATGCAAACTCCACACAGAAATGCCAACTGACCCAGCCGAGGCTCGAACCAGTGACCTTCTTGCTGTGAGGCAAACTTGCTACCCACTAGGCCACCGTGGCGCCACAAATATAAATTTGTAGCTAAATTTTAAGCAGTGCCAAACAGCATTTCTCACTGTTTACATCCTTGTTTACGTCTTTGCTAC
This sequence comes from Danio albolineatus, assembly GCA_903798035.1. NCBI lineage: Eukaryota > Metazoa > Chordata > Actinopteri > Cypriniformes > Danionidae > Danio > Danio albolineatus. The sequence continues at coordinate 1,411,318 of CAIGQQ010032019.1, forward strand.
AACATACCATTAACGCTAGAAAATGTTTCTGTAATAGATCAATTTTAACTAATTTAAATACTTACAGGTTGTGGCTCACACAAGCTTTACAGCTTCATCAGTTGGAGGAGTATTTTAGCCGAATCCAGCACTGAACTGGGAGAGATTCTGAAAGTTTTCCTTTGTCAAATACTAGCTATATAATTTTTTGTAATTCTTTCTTTGTGTCATGCCTTTGGAAGCCCAAATACAGAAACAGAAGAAACTCTGTAGAAATAGCAGTGCTTAGACGCCATTTTAGCTTACTAAAATCTCACTAACCCAGATGTATTTTTTTTGTAGACCCCAAATTCGCTCGCTGTAGGCTTTGCTAAGCTAACTCTGTAAAAGCTGATGCTTCCCTTTGCATGGAACTTGAGCATTGAGTGTATTGCATTCAGAGCTGTTGTCAGAGACATTACATATTACATTCAGAGACGTTCACACAGCTCCAGTACACATCAACTAAAGTTTAAAATATGATATCATAGTGGGTCACCACTTTAAGCCTAAAGTATAATTCATCTTTTGTGTGAAAACAAGGGTCAGTGTTTTGTCATCAGACTAGTATGCATGTACTGTAGGTATGCCATTGAATTTTCGAGGCTCATGCTCATTTTATTTATTTTTTCGTTTTTGGAGTAAATCGTTTTTCAACAAGGTTGCAATCGTACCTCGGAGGTGTAATTTCACGAATCAGCTGAAGAAGAATTGCGTAAAAAGAACAAACTGGAAATCATGCAGGCTACAGCAACAATGGATTGCTCCAAAGATGAGAGCAAAAAAGTTAGAAAGCCCCAAGTTGTGCAACTCTGACATGACAGAATACAAAGATGTTTTTGTGGGTTATATCTCATGGTGAGAGATAGAGCAAACACTGACCCCTGCTGGCCAGGAGAAAAACAGGAGAGCAACACACATGCATGAAAGATCTCCGTGAGTGTATTCAAATGAGGTATAATTTTTAAGGTCAGCTCAGCAACTAAACTGGTGTATGCATAAAAAAAATATCAAAGTGTAGCTTGGGCTCTAGTTGTCAGACATTTTTCAATACAGAACCTAAAGGCGTAAGTTCATAAATCTAATTAGTAAGCTTTTATGGTGTATATTTTGGGAAGTTACCAGAACAATGTTGTGTGTTGGACTAACTGCACTCATTGTATGTTTGTACACCAGTGTTGGGCAATAATGCGTTACTAGTAATGTATTACTGTAATGGCATTACTTTTGATATTAACTAATACTGTAACACATAACTTTTTAAATATAGTAACTCCGTCATCGTTACAATATGATGCGTTTGTCTGTTATACAGTAAGTAAATACATTTTGGCTGCAGTCTAGCCCACATCTTGCTGTTTAGAGCAGCGGTGCATTGTGGGATTGTGGATGCCAACCAACCACAGTAAAGAAGATTAATCGTCATGTACAAGGCGCCAGACTGGGCAAAAGTCAAGCGAAAACCGAGACCGCAAAAGAGAGACAGAATGCCCACGAGGTAAGATGAGACTATTAAGGTTACTATTATTAATTACTATTACAAATACTACTATGTGTGTTGTTTCAAATAAATAAGCACACATTTGTTATCTTTATAACAAAACTGATTAGTTTAGTTGACACAGTGACACATTTGTTTTGTTGCAGAACACGTTTATTGTTTCACATATTTTTATAGCTGTTATACAACAGCAGATTTTGCACTTTGAATATACACAACTTACTTTCCATAAGTTGTTGACATACCATGTTTAATTTGACTTAATTTTTGATTTTATTTTTAAGCAGCTGTTATTTTTGTTTCGTTTAAAATGCATACAATTTATGGTTGTCTATAAAAGCAGTTTTTTGGTGCTGAATGCTGAAAGGTTTTGTGTTTGTTGCATATTGTTGCTAGTTTCATACTCATGCTGTGAAAGAACATGTTTAAGGTAGGGATGCTCAAAATAACCAATTAACCTTTAACTGAAAAGGAGCGTTTTTAACCCATTAATGGCATCATTTAAATGCAGGGCCACATAAACCAATGGGTCTTATGGGCACAGGCCCAGGGACAACCTTTATGATGCTAAAGCAACTTTAGTTTTGCTTTTTTGTTTCTAAATATAATATTCAGCTGGTTTATCACCTTGTGATATTTTTTTAATTTTGTGTTGCTGGTCTGACTTAAATAAATAAAAATAAAATGTCTTGTGTTTTAGTTGTGAGAATATAAATATAAAATTAAAACTGTGAAGTTAATAAACAGTGTATTCTCCATGCAGCACTGAAGTGACGTTATAAGGGCATTATTGGGAGCATTAAAAATTTTCTTTGGAACTCAAATTACTTTTAACAGGATGCATTCTTTTTTGGTGTACGTAATTGATAAAGTAATTGAGTTATTCTTAAATGAAGTAGTAACTAATTACTATTTTTAAGTAACTAGGACAACACTGGTGTACACATAGCTTTATTATTTCATTAAGAGCTCAACAACGTTTAATCATTTCTTCTTGCATAGAGTGTCCTAGTGCATAGCAACAGATGCCAATGTCTGCAACATAGAAAGTCTAGAATGTTTAATTTTTCCCCGGGTTTTATCACATGTACACAGCTTTTAAAATGGCAAAAGAAAAAAGAGATGACTGTGCTGCAAGGTGGACAAATCAAAAGGGAGAAAGCTTTGTGGAATTATGGCAACAGTACTCTTGCCTGTATGATGTTCCCCTCATTGAGGAACTATCATGACAAAATAAATAATGTTAGTGATTAATAGGGGAGGCACTATTTTAAGCAGTTTTGCCAGGCAACAATGTCATACATATTTTGAGAGCATCATCGCCTAAATATCTGAAAAGGAAAAAAAGCTCAGTTCACCCCATGTGACAACATAAAAGAACTTGTATGTCTAAAGTGAATTGTTGATCAGTAAAAACAATTGGGACTTCATTCTACTTAAATCAAGCTTTAGCTCGATTCTTTTAACATGCTGTTTTTTTCTGACTAAAATCAATAAACAAATGACATTTTGCCTTGAGCTCTCTTTGGAGAATCTACAGCACAAATAGTCCCTTTTTGAGCAAGTGAGGAACATGTCACCTGTTTTTGTTCTTTTTTTCCCCACAACACAGCCAGTACAAAATACGCAAGCTGATTGATCTGCTTAATCTGGGATGTTTGGTATTCATTTAGTCAAAATAGCATAATCAAATGATAATAATAATTTTTTGCTTCGTATAGCTCTTTTCTGGGCACTCTAAGAGCGTTACAGATTCGGAAGTGTTGTCACACCATACACCAGCTTATTGGTGGGGAGGAGACAGAATGATGAAGCCAGTTGTGATATTAGGGATGGTTAGGAGGTCATGATGGACAATGGACCAGTGGCCAAGTTTCATCAGGATGCAAGGCACACCCCCCTAATCTTTTAGAAGGACATCCTTTGATTTTTGATGACCACAGAGTGTCAGGATCTGGGTTTAAAGTCTAATCTGAACCATGGTGCTCACTGACAGTATGGCTACACTATACACTATACCGGAGCCCAAGGATCCATGCAGACTACAGGGTGATGAGGTCATGGGCAGTCTAAACGGGCTCAGAGTGGCCAAAACAGCAGTTCCAATGCTGCTAAATTTTTGACCTCTACTCAGTTTTGGTTTATATGTATTTGTAATTGACATATATTTGGCCCATGTTGTGTTTATATTTCAGTCAATCTGCATATGGTGAAAGCATACTGAGACTCGTCTTTTCAGCAGTCTTTGTTGAGATGGCAGCTATCTTAACTATCACCCACGATATTCATTAACAATATCAACGTAACTGCACCTACACTATTAAATAAGAACAAAACTTGAACTAAATTGACCTGGATATTGACACTTTTGTCATCCATGGAGCTGCTTTATAGCTGAATCTTTTTTTAAATTATTTATTATTCATGGGAAGTCTGACCTGCAGGTCTCTTGGTGAGATTGAGGCAGTCTGCGTGGTAAACTTTAGGACAGCCTGGTCTCTTGCAGGACACGATCTGTCCTCCATCTCCACAGCTGAAACACTCATCCTCCCGCTCCTTGATCACTTCCTGCTGGGATTTGCGCTTCTTCTTCAGCTTACGACCTTTATCGTCTGATGGGGGGTTGTTCTAAAAGACAGATATGTAACCATAGTCACTTATAAAAGCAGGAACAATGGCTGAATTTGAATGTTTTGTATTAAAAAAAAACTTGTGACATGAATGATGCTAAAAAAATTCAGCTTTATTGTATTTTGGATACAGTAAATGCAGTCTTAGTAAACATACTGTAACAGACTATTTTCAAAAGCATTCAAAAAATTATAAAACTATTCATTTTTGGAATGCTTTTGAAAATAGTTATAGTTTATCAAGACTGCATTAACTGTATCCAAAATACAATAAAGCTGATTTTTTGCATCATTCATGTCACGTGATTCTTCATTATTTGTTATTACTGATGCCCTATTAATAATACTGTTTGTTTTTTATGAGTTAAGGTACTTAATATTTTGTGGAAACCATGTACAGTACATTCCCATTCAAAAATATTGGGTTATATACAGTATGTTTTGGTAACCCTTTATTTTGATAGTCCATTTGAGAACTAGTTGACTGTTTGCTAAATATCTGTTGACATTCAACAGACATTTAAGTGGCTATAAGAAACTTCACAAAGTACATGTCAACTTACACTAACCCTAACCCAACCTAACAGTCTACTTATAATCTAATGAGAATTAGTTGGCATGTAGATGCAATGTACCTTAAATTCAACAAAGGGACCATCAAAATAAAGTGTGATGTTTTCAATAAGGACGTGTAAACTGATCAAATAGGAATTATATTTCAAAAGAATGTTTACTGAGATTTCTATTCATCAAGGAATCCTTATCAAAAATTACCATGCTGATCAGATAACATTTTCCACCAAATACAGCGGGGAAAATAAGTCACCATTTTTCTCAGAAAACATATTTCTAAAAATTCCACTGACTTGAATTTTTCCCCGGATGTTTGTAATAGCCAAGGAAATCCATATATGCAAAGAAAACAAATCTAATTAGTTTATAAATTAGGTTATGCATAATAAAATTAAATGATGCAGGGAAAAGTATTGAACACATGAAGAAAGAAAGGAGTGGAAAGGTAGTGAAAGCCCAGACAGCAGCTGAAATCTCTCAGTACTCCTTCAGCAACCCTCTGCCCTTCTTCATTGTAAATGAAGATTAGCTGCTTCAGTCTAACATCTACATTACCAGGATGATGAACATGGAACCAGAGTGGACATTTCAGCAAGACAATGATCCAAAACACAGCCAGGGAAACTCTCAAATGCTTTCAGAGAAAAAAAAATCAAGCTGTAAAATGGCCCAGCCAATCACCTAAACTTGAATGCAATAGAAAATACAAATTAAAGCTCAGATTTGATAGACGAAACCCATGAAACCATCAAGAGTTTTACAGTCTGTTGAAGTCACACCTGATAAAAACTCACACCTGAGCAATTCATTTGACTTCATTCTCCATATGACAGGCGTCTTTAAGCTGCCATCACCAAAAAAACCTATTAAATACATTCTAGTAGTTCAGTATGTTCTCCTTGTGTCATTTCATTGTTACATTTCATTGTCATTTCCTTATTGTTTCATTACCCATAGCTAGGGCCACACGGAATCTGCGCGTGCAGAATTCTGCAGATTTCCGCAGATTTTTAGCCCATCATTGATTTTGTTTATTTACTTGGGTTAATATGTGTAAATGTATATTTAATCAGTTTTCAAATTAATTTTAGTAATAATATTGACTAATATGAAATATTCATGTGATTTATTTGCAATATAGTTTGTAAAGTACTATTTTCAGTGTTTTAGTAGATATTTTATACGAGAGACTTGCTTTGCTTGCCAAATAAACTGGATCAAATTAGATTCGCATTGTAAACATTAAATAAAAGTTAAAAAGGTATGACTTTTTTTCATAGATTAAGATTTTAATTATGATACTTTCAAAATCATTCCGCATGAATCCGCAGATTTTTAACAAAATACTCCGCAGAAATAGCAAAAAATGTCCTCAGATTCCGTCTGGCCCTACCCATAGCTACTTTTTCAGATTTAGTTGTTTTGTTTCATTTGTATGTTTGTATTTGGATTTTTACCAAAATCTGGTTTGATTCCATGTCAACAGCTGCTTTAGAAATATTATTCCCAGGAACATACTCCTTGCTGTACTGTAAGGACATTCTTCCTTTTATATTATTATGGTTGTCATTAGTAGTGTTAATAGTAGTACTGCTTAATAAGCAATTAGCTTTTATTCCAATATTTCTTCTAATAATAATAGAAATGTAACGAAGGGTATTATTATTATTACTAGTGTTATTAATATTATTATTCTAAGAAAATGATCGACCTAATCAAGTATCAATCTTTTTCTAAGACAGAACATTAACCTTTATAAAAGATAAACTCTAGGGATAATCTCCTTACTTTTGGTCTCACTCCCAGAAATCCACTGCAATTGGGTGCACCACACTTGCAGACCGTCTTCCCATTGCCCAGACACTCAAGGTTATAGTTGAATGTTAACTCTGTGCCTGTGAAGAAAACATCAGTACCTAAATGTTAGTCCACCCCAAAGAACACTTTAAAAGAACCATAATGTGATCTATACAAAGATGAGTTTGACTTACCAGCAGGGATATCTGTAAGTGAAAAAAGCCCAACACGTGTGTCTCCGTTGACTGTCCATTTTTGGGTCTCGCAGTTTGGCTGACAACAGTGGTTCATAAAACGGGCTTCATTTCCCTTGGGCCCGGCGTCAATAATTCGATCCTTCCAGAAAACACAAAGGAATCTGTTCAGGTTCCCATAAAATTAGACTTTCATATATTGGTACTGTAGTTTTAGAATCTCACCTTGTCCAATGTAAGCATGTAGAAATTGCCGATATTATTATCCTGAGCATGTTTAATCCGGGCTCTGCATTCTTCTTCATCAATCACCTCTCCAACATATTCACTAATAAATCCTCCCTAAAAGAAGGACTTGTTTAGAAATCAGACTAGAAAAACTAAAGCTAATTATATCCACATCCATGACATAGTAGGTGGTATTGTAGTAATTGTAGAAATATACAGTGGGTACGGAAAATATTCAGACCCTCTTAAATTTTTCACTCTTTGTTATATTTATTTTTAACATTTGTTAAAATCATTTAAGTTCATTTTTCCCCCATTAATGTATACACGGCATCCTATATTGACAGAAAAACACAGAATTGATTTATTAAAACAGAAAAACTTAAATTATTTAGTAGAAGCACCCTTTTGACATTTCTCCTTATAGATCCTCCCCAGTGGTAAACGTTGGTGAACAGCCATTTTAGCTCTCTACAGAGATGCTCAATTAGGTTTAAGTCAGGGCTCTAACTGGGCCATTCAAGGCCAATTATGGATCCAGCGAGTGTATCCCAGATTACGGAGTTTGTCTCGCTCAGCAATGCTTGGATAGACCGCCAAGATGAGGCACTGGCTACCACGGCTCAGGCCATTCAAACCCTGGTTGGTCAGGTATCCTTGCTGACCACCCAGGTACAACAGCTGGCCACGGGCGCGACACAGGCAGATGCCACACCAGCTCCTGAAGCATCGCCAGCACCGGGAGTCGCCGTCCGCGCAGTGGAACCTCGTCTTCTGCCTCCGACATGTTATTCGGGGGACCCTCAATTATGTCGGTCCTTTCTGTCCAAGTGCTCCCTTCACATTTCACTGCAACCATCCCTATTCCCCACAGAACGTTCCAAGGTGGCCTTCGTTATCACCCTTCTCACCGGCAGAGCTGCACTGTGGGGAACGACAGCCTGGGATCAGAAATGACTTTGCTGTGCCTCGTTCGATCTGTTTTCCAAGGAGTTGAAAAAGGTTTTCGACAGATCCGCTTCCGGGAGAGAAGCCGCTCGAGTCCTCGCTGAACTCCGCCAGAGAGATCAGACTGTGGTGGACTATTCCATCGAGTTCCGGACCTTGGCAGCTGAGTGCGGCTGGAACATGGAGGCGCAGTGGGACATGTTCCTGCATGGGTTGTCTGACCATCTGCAGGACGAGATTTATACATTGGACCTGCCCAAGACTCTGGATGAGCCTGTGGAGCTTGCTATTTGGGTGGATTCCCGACTGCGTCGCAGGGAGACGCATAAACCACAAAGGAGTTTCTCTGTTACAGTTCCGGGTTTTCCGACCCCTGCCGCTGCAACGGAAGCGGTCACTGTGGACCCGGAACCCATGCAGGTGGGAAGGTTCCGCCTGTCAGCTCAGGAGAAGCGCCGACGGAGAAATGAAGGACTCTGCCTTTACTGTGGTGGCGCGGGACATCGTTTGGCTTCTTGTCCTGTAAAAGACAACACCCATCAGTAGGTAAGAGGTTACTGATGGGTGAGATCACTATGAACAAATCCTCTGTGACGGCCACCGTACTTCCCCTCACGTTGTTATGGGGAAGCGAAACCCAGAACACCCAAGCCCTTGTTGATTCCGGGTCAGAAGGGAACTTCATTGACGCTAGTTTCGCTTTCACTTATAAACTTCCGGTTGTCGCTCTCGCCCAGCCTATTTCTGTACGCGCCCTTAGCGGGCTTCCCTTACCCACCACAACTCACTCCACCAAACCCATTGAACTTATTACTTCCGGCAACCATGTGGAACATATAACATTTTTGTTAACTGATTGTTCTAACACCCCAGTGGTATTAGGCCATCCGTGGCTAGTTCTTCACAAACCTCACATTAATTGGGGTCTCAATACTATTTTCATGTGGAGTGAGAGCTGTCATGAATCCTGTCTTTCGTCTGCTCGTTCTGTTGTGTCTCGTTCTGTGTTTCAGGAGGAGAGCATGGACCTGTCAAACGTGCCCAGTGAGTACCTTGATCTGAAGAAAGTGTTCAGTAAGTCTTGGGCTGCTTCTCTTCCTCCTCACCGTCCCTACGACTGTGCCATAGACTTATTGCCAGGGACTTCTCCGCCTAAAGGCAAGTTATACTCTCTTTCTGTTCTTGAGAGGGAGGCCATGGAGAAATATATTTCTGATTCTCTGATTTCTGAAGACAATCCGCCCCTCTTCTTCACCGGCGGGGGCGGGGTTTTTTTTCGTGAAAAAGAAAGACGGGTCTCTTCGACCTTGTATAGACTATCGAGGGCTGAATAACATCACAGTGAGGAATACTTATCCTTTTCCGTTGATGTCTTCAGCATTCGAGTGTCTGCAGGGGGTGTCCTTTTTCACGAAATTAGATCTCCGCAATGCTTATCATTTGGTTCGCATAAGAGCGGGGGACGAGTGGAAAACTGCATTTAATACCCCCAGGGGGCATTTTGAATATTGTGTTCTTCCTTTTGGTCTCTCTAATGCCCCTGCAGTTTTCCAAGCACTCGTTAATGATGTGTTGCGAGATATGATAGATCAGTTTATATTTGTCTACCTGGATGACATTCTGATTTTTTCTCATTCTCTCCAGGAACATGTGCAACACTTCAGGCGAGTGCTTCAGAGGCTGCTAGAGAATGGGCTTTTTGTCAAGGCGGAGAAATGCGTGTTCCATGCACAGTCTGTTCCCTTTCTGGGACATATTGTGTCGGTCGAGGGCGTGCGCATGGATACAGAGAAGATTCAGGCTGTGGTAAAGTGGCCAAACCCGGAGTCTCGCAAGGCCCTGCAGAGATTTTTGGGTTTCGCTAATTTTTACCGGCGTTTTATTCGCAATTTCAGCCAGCTTGCCGTCCCTCTGACAGCTTTAACCTCCTCCAAAACTCCCTTCAGGTGGTCGAGTGCGGCACAAGCAGCATTCACTAAACTAAAGGACTGCTTTGTTTCAGCCCCTATTCTGGTGACTCCTGATCCGTCATGGCAGTTTGTGGTGGAGGTTGACGCGTCGGAGGTGGGGGTGGGCGCTATCCTGTCCCAGCGCGCATCTTCGAATGACAGAATTCATCCCTGCGCGTTTTTTTCACACCGATTATCTCCCGCAGAACGCAATTACGACATTGGTAATAGGGAGTTGTTGGCTGTCAAACTCGCTTTGGAGGAGTGGCGTCATTGGTTGGAGGGTTCGGGGGTTCCCTTTATAGTTTGGACCGACCATAAGAACCTTGAGTATATCAAGACCGCCAAACGACTTAGCTCCAGGCAAGCTAGGTGGGCATTATTTTTCGGACGCTTCGATTTTACCATCTCGTATCGACCGGGTTCCAAAAACATCAAACCCGATGCGTTATCTCGCCTTTTTGATTTTTCCGAGCGCAATACGTCTCTTGAGCCCATCATCCCTCAGAGAATTTGTATTTCTGCTGTGACATGGGAGATCGAGAGCAAGGTTCGCACAGCCTTGGAAACGCCTCCGCCCACATGCCCACCCAGTCGTTTGTTTGTGCCGGAGGAGATTCGGTCTGACGTTATTCGATGGGGGCACTCTTCCAAAGTGGCTTGTCATCCAGGGGTGAGTCGAACCTTATTTTTAGTTAAACAGAGATTCTGGTGGCCAGCTATGGCACGGGACATACGTGAGTTTGTTTTGGCCTGTTCTGTTTGCGCTGTTTCTAAGACTTCTAATCGCCCACCCGCTGGGCTCCTACAGCCTCTGTCAGTACCTTCAAGACCCTGGTCGCACATTTCGCTAGATTTTGTCACAGGTCTCCCGCCATCTGATGGCAATACGGCAGTTTTGACCGTGGTGGACCGGTTCTCGAAGGCTACTCATTTCATTCCTCTGCCCAAATTACCCTCAGCCAGAGAGACAGCGGAAGCTGTCATAAATCTCGTCTTTCACATTTATGGCCTGCCGACGGACGTGGTTTCTGACAGGGGGCCTCAGTTTGTCTCTAAATTTTGGAGAGAATTTTGTCGTTTATTGGGGGCGACTGTTAGTCTTTCTTCTGGTTTCCATCCTCAGAGTAATGGACAAATAGAGAGGGCCAACCAAGATCTCGAACGTATGTTGCGTTGTTTGGTTTCCCAGAATCCTGCTACTTGGAGCCAGCAGCTCCCATGGGTGGAGTACGCACACAATTCATTACCAGTGTCTGCCACGGGCCTGTCTCCGTTTCAGTGTAGCTTAGGTTACCAGCCACCTGTTTTTCCCAGTCTGGAATCCGAAATCGCGGTCCCCTCCGCTCACGCCTTTGTCCAGAGGTGCCGGCGCACTTGGAACAGGGCCAGACAGACCCTCCTCCAAATGGGTGCGCGCACCAAGGCTAAAGCCAATCGCCACCGGTTGAAGCCTCCCGTTTACGTTGTTGGTCAAAAAGTGTGGCTTTCTACCTAGAATATTCCCTTGTGATCCGTATGTAATAAACTTGCACCTAAATTTATCGGCCAATTCACTGTTATCAAAATCATTAGTCCGGTGGCAGTCTGGCTCAAACTTCCTCCAGCGTACAGGAGAATTCATCCCGTTTTTCATGTTTCCAAATTAAAGCCCGTTTTTCATGCGGCCATTAATCCGCCCTCCCCGGTCCCTCCCCCGCCGCGTCTCGTAGATGGAGAGACTGTTTATTCGGTTAAGCGCATTCTGGACTCGAGACGGAGGGGGCGAGGATTTCAGTACTTGGTGGACTGGGAGGGTTACGGTCCAGAGGAGAGAAGTTGGGTTCCTGCTAGTGACATACTGGATCACTCTCTTATCGATGATTACAATCGCCAGGTAAGCTCTTCTGGGAGCACCAGGAGGTGCTCCTAGGAGAGGGGGTACTGTCACGGTTGCAGTTTTGTGCTCTCTCCGGATTGTCTGTTTTCACGTGGGGTTGTCTTGTTTTGATCATTCACATGTTCATTGTTTTGGTTCTCGGGACTGGTCACGTGTTTTGTCGTCACTCAGCTGTTCTGATTAGTCACCAGCTGAGTGTCATTAATAGGTCTATATATGGACATCGTTTTCTATGTTTCCTCGTCAGTTCGTTACGTGTGCTTACTCACCTCTGTCTATGCATAGGACTGCAGGAGTGTCTGCTGGATACCTTCCGTTTGTCTGTGTGATCATCCAGTCTCCGTCCCTTGTCTGTCCGACCAGCCCGTCTGGTGTCTTCTGTCTGCTCGGAGATCCTGTGTTGTCAGATTTTTTGACTTTGGTCATTAAAGACATTTTACTTGCATTTTGAATCCATCTCTGTTTCTTATGTCACGTGACACATTTGTCCTGTCTCTGAAGTTGAATCACACCCAAACAGCATGATGCTGCCACCACCATGCTTCACTGTTAGGACTGTATTGGACAGGTAATTAGCAGTGCCTGGTTTTCTCGCCACATACGGGCCGGCAGCTAGCTCTTTGCAACTCTCACATGGTCTCCCACTGAAGCTAAGCAGGGCTGTGCCCGGTCAGTACCTGGATGGGAGACCACATGGGAAAGCTAGGTTGCTGCCGGAAGTGGTATTAGTGATGCCAGCAGGGGGTGCCCAACCTGCAGTCTGTGTGGGTCCTAATGCCCCAGTATAGCGACGGGGACTCTATACTGCTCTGTGAGCGCCGTCTTTCAGATGAGACGTTAAACCGAGGTCCTGACTCTCTGTGGTCATTCAAAATCCCAGGATGTTCTTTGTAAAAGAGTAGGGGTTTAACCCCGGCATCCTGGCCAAATCTGCCCATTGGCCTCTGTCCATCATGGCCTCCTAAACATCCCCATATCATAATTGGCTTCATCAATCTGTCTCCTCTCCACCAATCAGCTGGTGTGTGGTGTGCGGTCTGGCGCAAAATGGCTGCCGTCGCGTCATGTAGGTGGATGCTGCACACTGGTGGTGGATGAGGAGACCCCCCCCCCCCATTGTGTAAAGCGCTTTGAGTGCCCAGAAAAGCGCTATATAAATGTAAGGAATTATTATTATTATTATTATTATACCACTAGTCCAAGTACAATAAAGTTCTATCTTGGTCTCAACAGACAAGAGAATCTTATTTCTCACCATCTTGGAGTCCTTCAGGGTTGTTTTTTTAGCAAACTCCTTGCAGGCTTTCATGTGTGGGCCACTCTGCCATAAAGCCCCATCTGGTGGAGGGCTGCAGTGATGGTTGACTTTCTACAACCTTCTCCCATCTCCCAACTGCATCTCTGGAGCTCAGCCACAGTGATCTTTGCATTCTTCTTTACCTCTCTCACCAAGGCTCTTCTCCCCTGATAGCTCAGTTTGGCCGGACGGCCAGCTCTAGGCACGATTCTGATCATCCTAAATCTCTTCCATTTAAGAATTTGGAGGCTACTGTGCTCTTATGGAACCTTAAGTACAGCATAAGTTTTCCTTGTCCAGATCTGTGCCTTGCCACAATTCCGTCTCTGAGCTCTTCAGGCTGTTCCATTGACCTCATGATTCTCATTTGCAGTTCGCTGCGTTGCAAAGTTCAAGCTTGGTGAACTCTGCATGTGACTGCATGACACCAATCAAAGATCAAAACATGACCTCTCTGTACAGAAATTTAAAATAAGGACCAATCACTCGCTTTATTTTCACAGCATCATACGACAGAATTTCACAAGCTCAAACTCTAGTTTGACTGTAGCATAAATTTGCAAAAATGTCAACAAGTCTGTGTTTTTCTGTCAATATGGGGTGCTGTGTGTTCATTAATGAGGGGAAAAAAACACTTAAATGATTTTAGCAAATGGCTGCAATATAACAAAAAGTGAAAAATGTAAGTGGTATGAATACTCTCTATACCCACTGTATATGGAAAAAAAATCCTTATGTTCAACATTAAAAAAAAAAATCATTGGTGGCCTGGTTTATTTACTTTAGAAGAGTTGTTGAGTAATTATTAAAGAAAAGCAAAATGAACTGTCCGATTTTGTTGCATGCATAAAAATAAATAAATGGGTGAAATTTTGTGGTTTTCTGTCTTTTTTAACAAAGATGGGATGACCCGGACATCATACCACACTTACTCAATACATAAGTATGCAATATCATGGATGAAAAAGAATTAGATCAGGGGTGCTCAACCCTGATCCTGGAAATCTACCTTCCTGCAGATTTCAGCTTCAACCCTGATCAAACACACTGAACACACAACTAATTAATTGGCACCCGAACGGTACTTGATATTTACAGGTAGGTTTGATCAAGGTTGGAGCTGAAACCTGCAGGAAGGTAGATCTCCAGGAACATGGTTGGTCACCGCTGAATTAGATAATATAATCAAAATGACAATAACCTGAATTAAGTTTTGTATAATCCATCTGACTGTTTAATTTTGCTGTTCACTCATTAGATGAGCACAACAGAACGCACACAGAAGTCACATTACTAGCACAGTAGACCTGTCAAGTTTCTGTTTGTTTCAAGCCAAAGGCAACACACATTCAGCTAAATTATCAATGATATTATGGTCCTTTTTGTGTTTCACTTTATCTGTGGTATTTCTTTCATGAATGGATTCACAACTGAAGAATAACACTTTAATCAGCTCATTGGGTTTGGAAAAGCGCTGTTTACTGTTTTACCTTTTTGATGTCATGCACACAGCGCAACCCCCAGCCGCGGGACAGTGTCCTGAAGGTCTCCACCTGGCAGTACTGGCGTTTGGAGAAGCACTGGTTCTGGCAATGCTCACCTGCGGGACACACCTGTGGGTGACACTCGTACAGCAGCATGCGGTTGATGCACTCTGAATCCATACCGCAGGGGTTCTCGTCCGTTGCTTTGCAGTTGCAGCGAGGAATCTCAGAAAGGTCTGCTGAGATTATCAGCACTTTGCCAATCGGTTTGTTCACCTATTGGGATTAACCAAATTAAGACTTTTGTCACCATTTACCAATGAAAAGCTGGCCACAATATTAGGTACAGCTTGCTAGGTACCCAGTTGGACACACTTTTGCCATCATTATTAGTGAACAGGTTGTTGGAAACAATACATAGAGATTTTAGTCCATATACTGTACATGCAATTTCATCAAATAATTTGGTTACACATCCATTAACGGTTGCACCAGCAAAGTTAAAACTTAGCTTATTTGACACAAAGTTGCAGCTTAAGCACTACTAAATAGTTTTATTTTGAACTTAGTTTAACATAACTAAAATGTTAAAACTCAAATTTTACAGAAGCCTCGGCTCATGAATAATGGCAGTTTGTGACTGAAAATGAAGAATAACAAGTTCACAATTCCCATTCATTTCCCTCTGCTCACAGCCTTTTGCTTTTATTCCCGTTTGTTTCTGTCCTGCCCAATCTCATATTTTTCAAATTTGTGACATTTAAATTTCTTTAAAGGAGCATTTTTGTTTTGATTGTATTTATCGATAGGGGAATTTCTTTATGACTGATTTTTTCTTCCTGTTCCTTTTGTTCCATGCATTTAACGTTTGGATTTTGAAGTTATCGTCATAGTCAGTTCACACAGTCAGTTCACAGTTTATTTTCCCGTCCCTATTTAAAGGTTTCAGATCGGGTATTGCATCATTCACTGTGACTGCACATTACTTTATGGGGGGCTTATAGACTAAGAAAGACGAGACCCCCTAAAAAATAGGCTATCATGCATTGCTAAAAAGAGTTTCACTTTCCCTTTTGTGGTTGGTCAGCTAGCATTTTATCGCATAGTTTCTAATAGTCTTGTAAGGACTTGTACCTTAATATGTTTGTATGGTGGAGGTTTCTTGTCATTTCGTCTGTCCTCTTGAAGCTGACGCAGTTCTTTTTCTGCCTGCAGTTCTTTGAACCTTAATGCGGCTTCATCCAAAGCTGAATCACATTGAACAATTGGATATAAGAAACCATTTTTTTATTTGAGCAAATATTTTTACTACACCAAGAGCTATGTAATAAAACTACATTTTCACATGAGCAGTGCATGTAAAAGTATACAGTATGCTTCGGCAATGCTGCTTATATGGTTGCCAAGACATCGCTATGCATATTTAAAGACATTTGAAGTATTTTACAATATATTCACATTCCATCCATGCTACATTTATTTCAAAATAGTATTTCAAAGATAATCAGATAATCTACTATTCTACAGATGGTTCACAATTCACAATTCAATGCTCACTTACACACACAAAATCATATTGAATCACATCGCTTTTTTGTGTAGAATTTGGCAAGTAAAGTCAGTCAATAACTCAGAACAAAAATATAATGGGGTGAGACCTAATGCTCACACATGGGCAAACACACAGGCCCCTTCGCCAGGCCCCTTCGCCAACCCCTCAAATCTTTAGAAACAGTAATTTTTTAGAAATACTTCAGTTTCAACCTGAAAATGAATATCCATCATTTCTTCTTCTAAAATGTTGTGATTAATAAATTCATATGTAAAATTTGATTTTCATTGATGCCATACTTTATAATAATTCAGACAGAATATTAAAGAACTTTATTATGTCATACCATGAAATATATCATTAGCATCTTTATTACTTTGGCAATTTTATTTTTAACACCCATTCCCCTTCAGTTGGTCACTTCAAGTTGTCATATAACATTAGGACATTCACTCAGAAGACCAATCACTCTCAAATGCAAGTGCAACCATTCCCACAAATAGGGACATATAAGACAGACCTGCAAAACGGAAATTAGTCTTTTACATCAGAGTCAATCCGTCTCTCTGCAAGCTGTGTTCTTGGGAAAAGTGGAACAAAAAGAAACTTCAGTGGTGTAACGGTGCATTCAGTGACAGATCCTGGATCTTATGTTCTGTCATTTGGGACTTCACTGGCTGAAATCACACTCCAGCAGTACAATTAGCAAATTTTTATCTAAAGGTGTAAGACAGCTTGCTTTTTTCAAGATGCTGTGCTTTCCTGGAAATGGAGATTCCCTGCCTTTTAATGACGGTTGTGATCCCTTAGTTATACAGTATGTCTGACCAGTAAGTAGCTGCAGAGCTTGTGGATAGTGCATGCCCATTGCAAGGGCATCCTTATGGCTTATGTCTAAGACATCTCTGTTGTTATCAACTTAAAAAAAAACATTCAGGAAGACCTTAGGATTTCAGACAGAGATAACTGGTCAGGCATTCCACTGCTGACCACTGGGCTGAGCTGCACAAGGACGGTTCCTCCACAGGGGTCATGCATAATCTGCAAACTGCTACTTATTATCCTCTATGAATGTAAGGTAGCCATTGAATTCTGGGGACGGCCTAGTGATTATTTTGGAGGCCATCAAAGTTTGCTGTCTCCATGTCCTCATTTCCCAATGGCCTATTCAGGGGACTTTACCTAGAAGTTCTTCTCAGTGAAAGAGCAGTCTAGTGCATGGAACTCATCAAATTCTAAAATTTCCATAATCTGGAAAATTAGGGCATTGGGACATTGGATGGTTAAGCCTTTGGTTGTACTTGCGTGCTAGTATGCAGTTTACGTATGAAGTTCATAGTCTAACATCTGTAGACTGTTGATTTACTCCTTGATTTGTTAAAGTCAAAAGGTAAGAATGTCATGGATGACATTGCTCCTGTTACAGTCAGGAAGAAGACTGACAGACAAAAAAAAACACAATGGAAAACTCAACAGCAGTAAAAATTCTAAAAAGAAAGTGTAGAAAAGCTGAGCATGTGTGGCGAAAGAAAAACCTTGTAGTCTATTATAACATACAGAAAAACATTGTTCACGCTTTCAGTTTGGAACTAGGAATTGCTAGGCTGACTTTCTGAGGAGAGCAATGTAAACACTAGTCATCCGGTACCACCATCTCAAGTCTAGTGGTAATGTTGGAGGCCACAAAAGTCCACTTTCTCAGTGTCCCCACTACTCAGGCTGGCCTGATTAGCTTAATTGTTAGGGACTTTAGCTAGAAGTTCTCAGCAGTGAAAGAACAGTCAGGAAAGTCTCTTTCCTCTCGTGTCTCAGCCTAAGAGTCACGGATCACGGGAGTGAGATAAGACTAAGCACCAAGGCAAGTGATAACCTGGTGTACGCTCCTGTTGCATGTCAGAGCTTGCTTTCTATCTGCTCTAATAGTCACACGTGACCAATATTACTTCATGCCCCAAGGCCTGCACAAATATGCATTTCCCCCAGTGAGCATTCTCGCACTGACCCTGTGCAAGGTCAGAGAGAACAAGATGCAGGTCTTTTTGGTTGTGCCACTGGCCCACCTGGATCTGGGCCCTAAACCCACACTGCTCGTTACAGTGCCTCGACATTTTACCGAGACCTTTGTTTCATTGATAGGACACCATCTGGCACCGACTTCTTGCAGAGAAGACTCTTGAACTTGCCTGATCAGTGTTTCCTTCAGGATAAGTTGGAGCGGACACTGTCTCCTTCCACACTGATGGTTTATGTTGCTGCCAATCTCTGCTCATCAGCATGCAGTAGATGGCAGGGTGATTTGGAAAGCATGACCTGATCATCTGGTTCCTCAAGAGGTGCTAGGAGATAAAGGCCCATCCTAATTCTACCCCTAAGCCCTTCCCCTTATCAGATGATCACGACTGCTTTAGTTATTCCAGTTGTGCTATTTTTTGTTATTTATCTTCAGTAAATTATTAAAGGCAACGATATCATGTTATCAAAACAATATAATGTGGCAATAAGAGAATTGGGACACCCCATACCCCTTCACGTGAATGTGCAAAACGAGGGGTGAAGGGGTAGAGGTGTCCCAATTCTCTTATAATAACATGATATCGTTGCCTTCAATAATTTCCTGATGAAAAATAACAAAAAAAATAGCACAACTGGAATAACTAAAGCACTCGAGATCATCTGATCTCATATGAAGCAAGAGATCGGGATGACATGATGACGTGTACAGGTTCTGTAGTGCTGTCCCATTTCTCAGGGGTAAATTTTGAAGAGGACAAGGTAGGGGTAAAACAACAGAATTGGGGTTTGGGCCTAAATCAAACTCACCTGTCTCGTATGCCCTCTTGGAATCTCTCTGTAGTCCTAGCAGGACTGAAGAGAAACCAATTTGAGCCACTAGACCAGGGCTATTCAATTAGTTTGTCATGGGGGCCAGTTCATGAAAAGCATCCCACACGAAGGGCCGGAGAGGTATGACTTGCAATACGAGTAATGACACAATTGCATTTTTGCTCTTTAAGACACCCACGTGGGCTTTTTCTACATTAAAATGTTAATATGTTGTATTTTGAAACTACATAATATCAGTGCATTTTATAATGTGGCTTTTTTTAACAAACATTTGAATGTTGTATTTCAAAGCGCAACAAAAGCAGTGCATTGTTTAAGTAGGCTTCTTCTACATTCACACACATTCATATGTTTTGAACTGCGTAACAATTAGGGATGCAACAATTATGGATTTTGGTTGTATGATTATAGTCTGAAGAATAATCATGGTTTCACGGTTATCACGTCTAATGTAAATTTAAACTTTATATTAGGTAGGCCTGTGTATTTAGATTAACTGTTGTTATCATATGCGTTCATACACTCAGAAATAAAGCTACAGGAGCTGTCACTGGGACAGTACCTTTTCAAAAGGTACATATTTGTACCTGAAGGGTCTATAATGGTACCTCAAAGGTACTTTTTAGGTACATTTGGGCATTAATATGCACCTTTGAGGTACCACTGTGGACTCTTTGGGTGCAAATATGTACGGTACCTTTTGAAAAGGTACAGCTCCTGTGCCTTTATTTCTGAGAGTGTACATACATAATCGTTTTAATAATAATTCGTCTGACATATCTTTTGTTTACATTGCACTGAAAGCCACGCACAACCTCACCGCTACAGCATGGGATGTTTTCTACTGCGTGCGCCCGGAAAGTCGCGAGCGCCTGGAAAGCCGCGAGCGCACTGCTCCGCTTGCGCGCACACATTGGCATATTCTACATCAGAAATAACAAACTTGCGTGCTGAAAGGACGTGATATTGAAACGGCCCGCCGCTACAGTTAATTCAGTCTGTGTGCGTATTGGACTCGGCGTACAAGCTCGGAACTTTGAACTAGCGCACAGTTGGCATACCTTTGTTTAAATGCAGCTGTTTCGTTTCCTGCAACAGAAACGCGCAATTGAGAAGCCTTTTTAACGGTGATGAATTAAAGCGCAGTTGATAGTGAAATCGGCAAATCGTTGCGTCCCTAACAACCTTACCAGTGCACTGTACAAAAGGCCTTTTCTACAAAAATATCCAAATGTTTTCGGCTGCCAGCTCCACTCGCTTAATGTGAGGTGACTCACGCTCTGCGCAGCCTTCAACTGCAGCTCGTGCTGGATTGAACAGACGCACATCACTTCATAACTATAGCGGCCGATTTTTGACAAAACTACTGTATATTCATTTCTGATTCTTGGTCACACTAATTGGAGGGCCAGAAAAAATTGCCTAGGGGGCCGGGTTCGGCCCGCGGCCCGCCAATTGAATAGCCCTGCACTAGACTCAGTACCTTTGACAATCCTGTTACTTAATACAGCTCTACTAGTTGTGTTGGCATCAATGAAGAGGGTGAGGGACCTGTAGGGATTTTACAATTAACCTTGCTTGGAATTTAAGTTTGGCTAATCTCACGTTGTCCTGAGACTCCTGCCCAGCTATGTGCCCAAGGATCCTACCACCCTTTTCAGAGACCAGGTAGTGAAGCTCCAAGCACTGCCTTTGGAGGAGGCAGACTCAACCCTTTCTTTGCTGAGTCTAATTCAAACACTGCACATTTATGTAGGCCGCACACAGAACATAAGAACTTCTGAGCATAAGAAAAGTGCTGTATCCAAACAAAGGTTGGTCCACTGGATTTTGGATGCCATCGCCGCTTGTATATTCTATAGTTCTCAAGTAGCATGGTCTTAAAAATGCTTGCTGTGCCAAAGTCAAGGATTTTGGCCACATTCTACACATTTCAATAGTCATGTCAAAGCAGTAAATCAATTAGCATATTATCATCTCAAAATACATTTCAAGAATTAGATGCTTTGTTTCCCATTTGTTCATGCTTTTATCACCAGTAGGGTGGATTACTGTAATGGATTCCTCACTTGCCTTCCCAAAAGGTAAGTCAGATAGTTGCAGCTCATCCAGATCGCTGCAACGATCCTGAGCAAAACCAGAAAATCACAGCACATCACACTTGTCCTCAGGTCTTTAAACTAGCTTCAAGTTACATTCAGAATAAATTTCATTTTTATTCTGTAGTTTATACAGTAAATCACTAAATTGCCTAGCACATCAGTATCTTGCAGATATTCCCACCGAATACAACCCTAACAGATCACTTAGATCATAAGAATCAAGTAAATTAGAAATTCTAAAAACTCACTCAGATCTGCTTTTAGCTACTATGCCATTCACTGCAGGAATCCGCTTCCAGAGATAATCTGATGTTCTCCAACATTAGGCACACTCACATCAAGACTTAAAATAGTTGAGCTCTGACAAAATAACAAGACATATTCACACTATCAACTAGGCATACATCACCCCCAACACATAACAAATTCAGCTGCTATAGTGCTTTACAAAAAATGTCACTTAATGTCCTATGACATAACTGTTTTTCGAAAAAGGGAACGTTATCTCGCAGGTATGCCTTTTACACCCTTAATTGTGGGAGAAGCTGTACACAAAGATTGCACCTACCAAATTCATAGGCATTTCATTGTCCTGTCTTTATACAATTCAGAGTGATTGGTCTTCAAACAGAATCCCCTAATGTAGTACGACATAACATATCTGTGTTACATTCAGCGCTTGACATTAACATTTTTCATCACCAGCCACTGTGGCTAGTAGATTTACAACATTACTAGCCACTCACCAATTTCACTAGCCACACTTTTGTTGTTGGGAAAATATATTTTGTATACATAAATTTGACTTTGACATGCTAAAATGACTTGATTTAGATTTTGTTTTATGTCCACAGGCCTCCTCATTCATTTCACTTTTTGTGTGTGTTGTGTATTAGCTTGCTCACTGTGCATGAGCAAATGGGTTGTGTAGCATTGCAGCTAGTTTTTAATTCCACATGACTTTTCAGGGGTCAAAATAAAGGATTTACCAATTTTATCTCTCACAACACCAAAAATAATTAATTATTTCTTAGCCACAAATTTTAAATGTGTCAAAACAAGCAAAGTATAGCAGTATACATGCGTTTTTTTAATGCAGCAAAACTTTACTTTTAAAAAATTCACATTTAAAAAAGAACTATAGTTATGTATCTAAAATATGCACAGTAATCTGTCCTGGCTAAAGGTCCCAGATCGCCAGTTAACTACACATAAATGGGTAGCTAATCTCATATTAAAGCAATGTTATTGTAAATAAATTATATTTAAATTATCTTAAAAAATAAATGTATGCAAAAGAAAGCAGGTAAAAAAAACCCATAATGAAATGGATGATCACGCGCAAAAGGTTAATATTAGGCCTGTTAATCATCTGTTCAAATAATATTTAAAATGAAAGCAGTGACCGCTGCTGCTTACAAAAGATATTTAATCTTGAGCTCTTGAAAGCAGCAGGATTGTGGGTCCATAATCATCGTTTTTTGTCAAGTCTATTTCAAAGAAATTCAAGCGCACCAGTTGTGTTTCCTCTAGGCAGGTTGCTTCACGCTAATAAACTGGAGCACACGTGAGCTAAGGAAAGCAGGTAAATACCGAATGAGAGGTCACTCGCACGCATGGGTGATGTGATGAACGCGAGTGATTATTCTCTTATTCGGTATTCACCAGCTTCCTTTTGCTCACGAGAACAGTTATTTTTGTCAGTCGTGCTGCTTCTTAATTCTAAGATCACATTTGCATGAATATTGGGCCCTCTATATTGTCGAACCCTGCTTTTAATATAACTACAATATAAAAATTATTTTCAACCAGCCAAAGTGGCTAGTGGGAGTGTCTGTCTAACTCACCACAGCTAAGATCTACCCACATTTGGCGGGTGTTAATGTCAAGCCCTGGTTACATCCATATACAAGATGTTCCCTGAGCTAAAAATGATAATCTGATCAAAGCAGTAGCTCATTAGAAATAGCAGTACTAAAAGCAAGTAAAATTTGTTAAAAAGGTACCTTTTTTATAGGTAGAGTCAACTCCCTTTCCCATTTTCTCTTTACTGTTGGCATCACCCTCCATGTAAGGGAAAACGCGTGCTTGGTAAGTCCACAGGTAATCATTAGAGCCAAAGAAGAGAACTGGGAACTCTCCAACATCATGTTTCATGCGCAGAATATTCTCAGGAATGTCTTTGGGATTGCTAACCTCGGCTGGCCACCATCTAACAATGAGTAGAGAAACAGTCAGCAAAGATGACGTGGGTTGCGAGATTATATGTGCAATATTTGAAAAGCATGTCAGAGTCCCAAAATACACTCGCAGGCAATCAGCAGTAAGGGCAGTGTCTGTGACTATAACAGAGATTTCAAAAGGGACAAAGTCTTGTTAATTTAAAGGCTTTTTTGTTTTAGTGTTTTCAAATATCAACATTGTCAAAATTTGCTCGGTGCACTTTTAAGGGTGGGTTTTGCTGACCTGTAACGACCCACTTTCACCCACACCACCTCCTTGTAGTGCGGTTTCTTTCCTGCACGACAGTCATTGCAGTACCAGCTTCCTTCTGGCATGTCAATGTTCAGACACTCTCTGTGAAACGCCGCAGGACAGGACTCGCAACACAGCAGACTACCTCCTGTAAAGAAAAGATACAGGGGAAATGTTTTGAATGAGGAAATGTTCTTTACAAGAAACATTTACACCTGCTTTTAATATGCCCCATGATGTTTTGTGTGAATTATGATAGGAACTTTAGTTACATTGTAAACAATCAGTGAAGTACTGTAAAAAACTGGGGCTTTATTAATCTCACAGTTCAGCCATTACATAGCAAAATTACTTTCAGCAAACTACAAATAACCCCAAAAATGTATGCAAGTCTTTCCGCAACAACATTACAGATGTATACTGAATCTTTCTACTGTATATTTGTGTTTTGCTTCTCCTTTGTCTTACACCATGAACTCAAAAGAGCTTTGGCCACAGATATGCTACGCTAATTATTCTCTTTACTCTCTATTTCCACCTGGGGATACTCATCCTGAGGCCCCCAGAGACTATGCAGCGACACTGATGTGATCCAAGACCCGCAAAGAGACGATCCCAAGGTTCCATAATCCTGGACCAGGCTGTATCCTCAGCAGCTGCTGTGGTGCATGGAGGAGTGGACAGCATGAGACTGACTCCTGTCACGCTCCAAGGATGGATGAGTCTAGCTGACGTCAAGCTTCTCTAGACTACAGCTATGCACAAGCCATAGGAGAAATGGTCGTGCCCATCTGAGCCTGGTTTCTCTCAAGGTTTTTTTTAAAGTTTCCTCGGCGCTGTTGCCACTGGCTTGCATGGTTCGGGACCTGTAGAGCTGCGCATCGATGGATTTGCTCTTCAGTGTTTGGACTCTCAGTAGCGAATATTAAACTACACTGAACTGAACTAAACTGAATCTTAACTCTGAAAACTGTGCTGACACGGTTTCAATTTACTATAACCTTCTATGTGGAGCTGCTTTGACACAATCTACATTGTAAAAGGGCTATAGAAATAAAGGTGAATTGAATTGAATATGCTTGTGATACTAATGTCACTGTCATTAAAATACCAAGCAAAGCAATATTCTTATGACAGATACAAATAAAACATGATGTACCTCTCACTCATTTCTGCTAGTTAAACCTTGCAATTTTAAGTTGATTCACGTTTGAAATGAAGTTTCCCAAACTAGAAAAGCAACCCATAATGGGAAATGCAGTGTGTCATATGCAGAAATAGATGGAAACAGTAAAGAGTTATAGAAAGAAAACAATGTTTTTTAATCTTAATTAATTAGTAATTTCTAAGGCCATTTCATTTAATATATTGAGAATTACAAACTGTAAAGGTGTTTCAGGCAGCTGAATTAACCTTCTGAGCAGACAAAGCACCAGCTGACGTTGACATGCTCGTGGTTGCGACAGCCTTTTCTTGGGGTGAAGTGATTTGGACACACTATGTTGCTGTCGTTGAGTGTAACACTACCAGCAGGAATGCAGAAATCACTGGAGTGATATGCAACTGGGCATCTGATGCAGCGGGTTAGCTGGCCTGAGACACAAAACACAATGCATTTAATTTCCAAAACCAACCGGTTGATAACAGATAACAACAGAAGAATGAGGTTATTATTCAGGCTTAACAAAAGTGGACAATGGAAGATCTGGAATAAAGGTTGCTTGGTTTGATAAGTCTTGAAAATTGCAACATTGATATGGCAGATATGGCAGGGTCAAAATTTGGCATAAACAAGTTGAAAACATGGATCGATTATGCTCTATATAAAGGGTGATATAATGGGGTTGGAGTATTTCCTTTGCACACTTTGGAGCTCCTTAGCACCAACTTTTTTAAAGGAATAGTTAACACCAAAAAATAAAAAATCTGTAATCATCTCTAACTTCACTTGTTCCAAATGTGTTTGAATTTCTTTCTTCTGTTGAACACAAAACAAGATATTCTCAATAATGTTGGAAATAATGTTAACAAAGGCACCACGGTGGCGTAGTCAGTAGCATGTTCGCCTCACAGCAAGAAGGTCGCTGGTTCGAGCCTCGGCTGGGTCAGTTGGCATTTCTGTGTGGAGTTTGCATGTTCTCCCCGTGGTTGCGTGGGTTTCCTCTGGGTGCTCCGGTTTCCCCCACAAGTCCAAAGACATATGGTACAGGTAGATTGGGTAAGCTAAATTGTCCGTAGTGTATGAGTGTGTATGGATGTTTCCCAGAGATGGGTTGCAGCTGGAAGAGCATCCGCTGTGTAAAACAAATTGGCTGGATAAATTGGCGGTTCATTCCGCTGTGGCCACCCCAGATTAATAAAGGGACTAAGCTGAAAAGAAAATGAATGAATCAATGAATAATGTTAACAAAGATCTGTGAAAATTGCCACTTAGGTTTGATTGCAGATTGTTTAGGTTTGCTCTGGGGTATCATTTCAGAATGCAGGATAGTGAAAGTATCACAGATGGATGACCCCAGATGGGTTTTCTTCCATGTCTGGTGCATCTTCATTGTAATTCAGTCTGACATTAGCTGAAATATTACAGTGTGACATGGGAGCCATGTTTGTGCAGTCTGACATGTTGCAATCGTTTAAGATTATAAAAAAAAAAGAAATTAAATAATAATGATAATAATAATAATAATAATAGCAATAATAATAATAATTATTATTATTGCACAGTGTAAGCCTCTTGGTTTGTGTTCAGCAGAAGAAAAAACGTTATAAAAGTTGTTTGGAACCACTTGAGCGTGAGAAAATGGTGAGTAAATCAGCATTTTTTGGGTAAATTACTCTTTAAAATGCCACAGCCTAGCAGATTATAGTTGATGACCATCTCTTCATGACCACAGTAAGTGTACCCATGTGGTTATTTTCTCCCCAAAAAATAATACACCACGTCACAAGGCTCAACTCAACTCAACCTGGTTGCTTGAAGACTGAGTTCACAATACTAAAATGGCCTGTACAGCCACCAGACCACAATCCAACAGAGCCCTTTAGCAGAGATTTGCATTATGGATATTATAAATCTGCCAAACTGTGTGATGCTACCATGTAAATACAATGAGGAAAATTCCAGTGCCAGGTGCCAAGGTGGCATAGTGAGTAGCACATTTGCCTCACAGCAAGAAGGTCGCTGGTTCGAGCCTCGGCTGGGTCAGTTGGCATTTCTGTATGGAGTTTGCATGTTCTCCCCGTGGTTGCGTGGGTTTCCTCCAGGTGCTCCGGTTTCCCCCACAAGTCCAAAGACGTGGTATAGGTGAATTGGTTAAGGCTAAATTGTCCGTAGGGTATGAGTGTGAATGAGTGTGTATGGATGTTATGCAGTAGATGTGGAAGGGCATCCACTGCATAAAACAAATGCTGGATAAGTTGGCAGTTCATTCTGCTGTGGCGACCCCAGATTAATAAAGGGACTAAGCCGAAAAAGAAAATGAATGAATGAATGAATTTTCCAATGCCTTACTCAATCTATGCCCCCAAGATTTATCCCTTCCACCTTCCAAGATACCCTATACTAGCAAGGTGTACTTCATTAAATAGCCGTAAGTGTAAATGATAAATGTGTAAATATAAGCGAAACCAACCTTTAGACACAGATGGATTGGTAGGATTTACGATGAAACATGACAGGCAGGCATGAAGAGGGCAACGAAATGCTCGGTTTAGAGGTACTGTAGGTGCATGGCTGGCAGCACACTCCCCATGGTAGAACTTTCCACATCCGGGAAGCATACAGCGCCTGACATCTTCACCAAGACGCTTACAAGCAAAGCATGAGTGTATACCTAGTAAAATATTCACAAAATCAGCTGTCAAAGGCATGAAATTACTCCAAGGTTTCAGTGTGTGAATTATGATGGAGCCACTCACCAGACGTGCACTCCTGACACAAAAATTTCCCTGTAGGAGGCTCGTTTAGGCCAGTACATTGTGGGTGAAACGCTCCACAGCATTGGCCTTCACACGGGAGGAGATCTCCCTGCTTCTCACACAGCTTCAGAAACAACAGAGAAGTCATTGGGCTATTTCTTAAAATAACACGACTGTCAACAAATGAATTCAGTGAATATACATATTAACACTTTCCCTGCCATTAATATATAGAGATATAGAGTCAATTAAAAGACAACGCATATCACTTTATTGTGCATGACTCCCATGAGCTTCAATAACTGCATCCAGGGGCGCCGCTAAGGGGGGGAAAGTTAGGACGATTCTAAGGGCCCACGCACTCTAGGGGCCCACAGAGATCTGCTTTATAATTAATAACAGTACTATATGAATGTATTTCTAAATTACAAGTAAAACAATTTATTATAAATAAAATATAAAAAATACGGCTTATATCTGCCTCTCGTGTCTGTCACTGTCAAATTGCACCCCCCCTCCTTTCACAGAGTCGATGCTTTGTTGAGTGCGATCATCAGGTAAGCTGTCAAAGCAGCGATGTCCTCGAGGTTAACATCAGCTGCGTCCCAAATCGCATACTTATGCACTATTCTACGCCATTTTGTAGTATAAATAGTGTAAGTAGTGCGCTCACACTGAATACTCTAACAATAATAAGTGCACTTTGATTACGCGGATGATGCACTCAGCATCATTTATGGGTCTTGGCTTATTTATGGGTCTCATTGTAATGTAATTTTGTGTCTTATTCATTTTTGTCACTATTCCAGTGTATTGCACATTGTGGGGAGAGTACAGATATATATTCTGTACACTTTCAGATTTAAACTTCAGCCGGATGCCTCCATTCACGCAGAGCTGTGTCACACTCTGAATGGAAGGTATTTTTCAAAAACCTATAATAGAGGCTCACTTATAGTCTGATTCTTGCTCATACAGTTGTGTTTTCTTCATTGTCAAAAAAATATCCAAAATGGGACATTATAAGTTATATAAAAAAAGAAAGGGGAGGGGTGGGGCAATAATTGCAGAATAATACAACACAGAGGCACAATTGCTTCATGACTTCAAACAGCTAAAACATGTTAAGCAGCTCAAAAGTTGGTGTAAGCCTTAACACACCTACCGGACACACATTTTCTTTGACTGAAATGCTGCCACCTTTTTCTTCTGACAGCCTTTTACCATCCGAGAGTCCTTCAACAGATTGGGAATTTTCTTCTCTTTCAGATCCCAAGCCACTAGATTCAGCCATCTGAATGAAATGCCAGATACTCAGGTTAGTTAATTAAATAAGCTTTCATAGTTCATTTAACTGTTTTCACTGAATGCTTTGTAGTTAATACTTCATTTGATTTGGTCTGTACAGCAGAGCTAGTTCAGTGCCCACTTTATTACATACACCTTTCTACTATGGTACTTGTGGACACATGAATATGACCCTGCTGACCATGTAGTTGACTTGTGTGTTCTAATGCTGAAAAAGAAAGCTGGTTGACTTTATCAACAGGCATTTGGTTGGGTATTGTCTGATCCTTGTTGTACCCATGACAATGTCTGTTGGCATCTTTCAGAGCTTGGTTTTGCAGAGTGAACATGTTTGAACTGCACTTAGAATGTAGGAAGCTGACTAAAAATCCATTTAAATATGTTAAAATATTCAAATCAGTTGAGATGCCAATCAAATCATGATTCAATTAGAGTTGGAGTTTATATGAATGAATGTTTGAGTAATTGTTTTTAGATAAGTTAAGTTGTATTTTCTGTTTATCTCGCCACTAAAAGATACATATTACAGTAGTGCTCATAAGCGCAGACCTGCTTCGTTAACAGCAGTAACCAAGCAAACACTATGTCATTGCTGTTTATTTGTGCAACTTATTTAATAATTGATAACTTATCTGATTTAAGATAATGGACTAATAAAAGGACACTTTTTATTTACTGTATAATGTCTTGAATCTCATTTTGTTAGATAGAATCTTGAAATCAAAAGATGTTGGTGAGGTGTGAATTGGATAATAGGTCCAATAGAGAACGGGAATGTGTGCAAGGGATTGCAATGGACAAGGGAGTCTGATTCTCATTGATCTCTACTAATATTTTGTATCATATATACACTCGTCAGTTATAGTCTGTAAGTGCTTGTACTACAGGTAATGAGGATAATCATATCTGGAACTGTTTCCTTGCTGCGGCTTGTCAATACCCTGTCAGTTACGAATAAACTCCGCCCCCTCTGAGCTCATGCACGGCTTCTCGAGTTACATTCACAGCTGGAGACAGAATGTTATGAAAGGCATATTATTAGCTACTTGGACACACAAAGAGCGTTTATAAAGGTATATACATGGTAGTCCATTGTATTAACATTTTTCAAAATATATTACTATAAAATGCTTTATACTTCTGCGTCGAGTAATTGGCGTGACCCACTGCCCCTGCCTTGCGCGTTGCGGTGCATTTATACTTCTGCACGCTGTTTGTGTTGCTCTGCAAAAACACTTCTGAAATGCTAACTGGCAGTAGGTTTTCTGTTCCACTGTGTTGTGTTTCTTCACGGGTGTTTTGTTTGTTCGATACCTTAATGTACAAGTAGCTGAAACTAACTCATTCTAAGGTGGGAGCCGGCAGACGTACAACAACTTTAATCATAGCGTAAACACAAAGAGGTGAGTGGTGCGTGTCAGCAACAGTGACGATCACAGTGAGGGGTATATATAGAAGTATAAATCAGCTTTTACAAACGATCATCCTATCAAAACGTTCAATCCAAATATTGCGATAGGCTGCCCTACCTGACTATCATAAAGGCTGATTTATACTTCTGCATCAAGCGCACACGTATGCTCCGGCGCAGCCTGCATGTGGTCGCATAGCCCTTGCATGTGGTCGCATAGCTCAAAGGGGCCAAAGTTCCCAGACCTTCAGTCGTCAATCTGAGGTCTGGCTATATGCAAGACTACCTCAAGTGTATCTAATAAACTGGCCATTAAAGAGATAAAAAGTATAAGAGTTAATTTCACTGACCTGTGAACCTGAGCATCTGAGAGTATCTGAATCATCCTCTGCTGATTCTGTATTGACTGTATGTGGCACTGCAGGGGAAACTTCTATCTCCATCTTGGTGCTTTTTAGCATCGGGTCAGATGGTGGATCACTGGACTCAGAACTCAGTTTATTCTTATTTTTTGATGATCGCTGTTCCACTCCTTTCAGGAGGAAATTGACAGAATTTAACGTAAATTACTTAAAATAAAAACAAAAACAAAGAGCAGTTCTCAAAAACTTTCAGTGACAGAAATTTGTAGATTTGAAACACCTCCTTTCCCCTTTAGCAATTTATGATAATTCACTGATCAAGGTCTTGATAATAGCCTGTTGCGATTTTAACTATTGACAGGTAGTTTACTTAAAAACTGTGGTTCATTGTTTATTACATAATGACAATTAGGCATTTACAGTTATTTACAATTACAGTTTTAACACTGATTTCATTATTTTATACTATATTATCAAAAATAATTATTTGTTATAAAACATGTAACATATTAAATAGCACATTATGTCAAGCTTTCCCAAACTGGAAGTCTTTGAGTTCATGTTTGGGAATTAACAGATTAATAAACATTTAAATTACTTTACATGGCCAAAGGCCTCCGGATTGTCTAAATAGTTAAAATCCATAATTAATAAATTCCAGTAGATATGATGAAGACATAATATAAATCATAGTATGAATAAAAAAGTAATTGTAATCTGATCATTTAAAATACGAGTAAAAATAAAAAGCTCAAAATGACAGTAATCTGGGTATTTTAAAATGTAATATAATTTAAAGTACTTAATTTTAAGAATCTGATTAGATAATCTAGTAACACTTATAAGGTAGTAAGGTATTCTATTCCATTAGTTAATGTATTTACTAGCAGGAACAAAGAACAATACTTTTATTATAGTATTTACAGTATTCATCTTTGATAACACTAGCTGATGAAAATGATGATGATGTTATTAATGTTAACAAGCATGGATTGGGATTTCAATAACGCATTAGTAATTGTTAAAATATGATTAAAAATTGAGTATTGTTCGAGCATTGTTCTTTTTTTCATGGTAGTAAATACATTAACTATTATTGACTAAAGAAACCTTTTTGTAAAGTGTGACCAATAATCCAGATTGCATGTAATCAGTCGCTACCCAACATGACTACTGTGCTGAATAAAACCATAGCATTGTGTTAAATCTGTTATTAAGTGCCAGACATAACACTTAACATGTCATGTTGATGGCTGTGATATCTAAGAAGAACCATTAAAGCAACCTTGCATTGTCCCTAAAATAAATATTCTGTATTTTAACTGGATTTTATTGAAAAGGAAATATAGTTTTGAAAGCTCTCAATTGCCAAACCTGTATTTGTAGAATGTCCGGATGAGCAAGTCTTCGTTGACTTCATCTGTGAATGATAATGCAATTATTTCAATATTGCTTTGTGCTAATATCCTTTAGGTCAAATGTAAACAAAAATAAATCTTGTAAAACAACTGTTTTTAATCTAGCTATCTACCAAAGTAAAGTCATAATTTAAACATATACCTTTCTTTTAGGAATGAGAATGGGTTCCGCTTCAATGGAGCTTTCTAGAATCTTTTTTGTGGGTTTGCGTTGTCTCTTTGAGCTTAGACACACACTGTCACCTATTCAAAAATCATTAAAAATCAACACCCGCTTTGAATGTTATCACTCGATTGAATGAGCGTTATCAGTGGTTGTGAGATGATAGATATGGGGCTGGTACTGGTAGGCTCAGAAGGCTGTTATCATACATGCACATGGTTAATCAGCTATACTAATGGAGAAGACTCTAGATACAGATCTGTTTTTACATTACTGTGACGGTTGGTTTTAGGGTTGGGGTAGACATTAATTAATAGGGCTGTGCAATTAATCGCAATCGCAAAAAAAATCACGATTTAAGCACATGCAATTTCTAAATCGCAAAGGCTGCAATTTTATTCATTAATTTATATTGATTTTTGTTCACGTTCTTGTGCGCATGATTTTGATGGTAACCAATCAGAGCTGACACAGCACACCGGGCAATTACAGCTAAGCTGAGCGAGAGAAAGATGTTAGCCAATCAGAGCTCACTCCGCGCATGACGAAGTTGAGTGGGAGAACCGAATAGGTGGTTTTGATTTTTGTTAGTATTATTGTGATGACTGGAATTGAGGTTAGTTAATCTTTATTTTTTCATGTTGTCTGTTTTTAGGACAATTTATTACAGTTTTGTTAGTCAAGCAGTTAGTACTACTGTGTACAGTATGTTTTTAACTAGAGGTGAGGTTAGTTAATCTTCATTTTTTAAGACAATTTTACTACAGTTTTATTTATTAAACTTAATACTACAGTATGTTATTTCATTGTGAAATGTTTTGTTTTGCAAAACTCTGCCAAAATCGCAAATAAAATCGCAATCGCAATATTCGTTCAAGAAATCGCAATATGATTATTTTGTCCATATTGCACAGCCCTATTAATTAAATATAATTAATGGGAAATTTGATAAATGATATAAATAATTCTTGTAGATCTATAGCTGATTAACCATGTCGATGGATGATAACAACCTTCTGACCCTACCAGTATGCGCAAAAGGCCCCTACTGGCCCATTTCTATCAACTGATAACCACTGATAACGCCCATTGAGCCAAGTGATAACATTCAAAATGGCTGAAATCAATCACTTTGACTAGTATTTTTCTAATACTAAAAGTTTTGAATATGATCATGGTAGGCATGGGACGATAACCATTTTCAAGGTATACCGCGATTTGGAAAATCAAGGTTTTAAAACTGCCAAAATTTTCTGTAATACCGTTCCTAAGGTGTGTGTACAATTTTTTGTTTTGTTTTTTTGTTTATTTGTTTGTTTTTTACTGGACAACAGTATCTCCAGCAGAAAAGATATCCAAAGATGCCGATTTAAATTGTAAAGAAACTTTTGTTATTGAAACTAATGAAGACAGCAGAAGTCAATGATTCACTTGAATTATATAGCCTGATATGGTTTCTGCTCCAAAATACTTTAAATGTCTCTAAAAATAAAATATATTGTGTTCAATGGGGAAAAAGGTTTTGTTTGTTAGCCAGACATTTAAAAAGAATATATTTTAGAGCAGTAAACACAATACTGTCATACCGTGAAACCGTGATATTTTTATCCAAGGTTATCATACCGTCAGAATCTTACACTGGCCCATGCCTAGATCATGAATATGATAATGAAATACATACAAAATAAAAAGAAAAGTGGTTCTGCCCTGCAATAGGTCTTCCCATAACCACTGCATATGTGACAATGGACCACAAAACCTTTGTTGCACAAGTATGGACTGTATGGATCAAAGCGACAGACTTTTTTTGTAAGTCGAAATAAAACGTTAGAACAGTGGTCCTCAAACTTTTTTCACCAAGTACCACCTCAGAAAAAAATTGTCTCTCCAAGTATCACCATTGTGACCAGTATTGAAATACAATAGCATGGTAGGGGTAATTAAGCAGCTAGAGCCCTGCACAGTTCAAAAACATGGCGGATTAATTATTATGAATATTTATTATTATTATTATTATTTATCAGCCACATTAAACATTCTAAATAGTTTGAACAAAGAAATTAGAAATTAGATCTGCTTACTGCGCAATAAAGTAGGCTTTGTGTCTCAGAAAAGCAGGTGATTAAACTATACCTGTTAACATTGGAATATAAAAATACGGGATACGCCCCAACAATCTTTACAAATACTGGGAGGAAAATAGCTTCAAATGAAAGAATCCACAACAAACATTAGAAAATTAAAAATAAAATAAAAGGTTTAGGCAATTAAAATCACTGATAACATCTGTGTTATTGTACGCATCAAAGGGTTAGAAGTGTGTTCATTTTTTAAATTTAATTATTCCTCCACGTACCACTAGAAGCAAGCCTGCGTACTACTACTGGTACACGTACCACAGTTTGAGAACCAGTCCGTTAGAATATTAAGAAAAGATAATGATATTTGGTAAATTTCCTATTGTAAATACTGTATATCAAAACTCAAACCCAACAAATCATACATCAACAAAATGTTTATTTATTCAGCTGACATGATGTTATCTCAATATAAAACAACTGACACTTATGACTTGGTTTATGTGGCCCAGTGTCACATATGGCAAAATAATGTGATTTTTATTACTTTTTCATTCATTTGTTTTAAAAAAATGCATCATCATCAATCAGAACTTGAGAAAAGACTACTTACCAGCAACTATAGGATTTTGCTTTGGAAGCTGCTCCTGATTGAAAATATCATCACATGGTGATGGGATTATTTCTGGAGGTGGAGTCAGCGTTTCTACAGACAACACTTGACTCTCTTGACATGGTGTGGGGTTTATTGAAGGAGTGTTCTGGCACTGGTCCTCTGGAGGAGGAGTTTGTAAATCTGGCAGGGGTCTTGAAACATCTTGTTCTGTTACCTGAGGTTTCTGTATACTTTCATCATATGATTTTTCCACTGGTCCAGTGGAGTTTTCAACCTGTTCGTAAGTATAAAAAAACAAAACTGTATGGAAGCAGATTTTGGAAGACATGAAACCGTCTTGACTGGTTAGCATAAACCGAGCTACCTTAGTAAACGACTCAGCTTTCTTCTTTGCTTTCTTCTTAGTGGAAAACAACTGATCGTATTCTTCTGTCCATTCAATGAGTCTTTTACTAGGTTTTCTAATTCGTTTGCATTCTGTAAAAAACATAACAATTTTTGAGTCCATTTCAAAAAATGATATTAGCAGTAATTACTTTGACAAAATTACCTGTTGGAGCGTCAGTGTTTTGACAGCTGCCTTGATTATTTTCCAATGCATTGCTTGCAGTTTCAGGTGCAAAAAAACAAGACTTGTTTGTGCCATCCATTAAAACGTTAAACTTTTCTGACTGTTCTCTTTCTGTCTTGCCAATACAGACTTCGACTGCCTGTACTGATTTTTCACTGACTTGGTCAAACTTCTGCCAACGTTTTTTGGGCACGTTGGCTGAGAAATTGGTTTCTGCTTCCTTTGAGGGAAGTCTGTGTTCAGATATTAGTTTGTCAAATGATTTGGAGGCAATGTTTGCTTTCATATCAGTGGTTTTCTTTTTCAAACCTATTTTTTTGCTAGATCTTTGAGCGTTTTTCGAATTATTAGAAGTTAGGTGACTTTCTGGCATTGCATTGGTCTTTGGTTTAACCTTCTGCTTGGATGGTACTTTCTTATCCTTCATATCTGGAATCATTGACGGTTCCTCTTTGATAAGTTCGCTTGTGGGCATTGGTTCTATTCCTAAAGCAGTTCCATCTTTTTCCCGGCTATCATGCATATCCTTGAGCATCATTAGGAATGTGCTGAACTTATAGTTTGAATCAGGATGAAATGACAAAGGCTGGCCACTGTGTTCATTTGCTAGTGACTTGAAGGATATTTCATTCATGTTGTCCATATCTTCCAGATTTAAGTGCAAAGATGGAGTAGGACTGGAGGAAAAATCATTAACGTGACTCTTTTCTTTGCTTTTGGATGAATGAAAGGCAACAGGTGCTTGAGATACTGAAGAAGATTCATCTTCAGATTTGACTGAATGCTCATCATCTTTACAACATAAAAGTTCCGAAGACAACTTGGCGTGTATACTCATTTTGGAGTCTTGTTTCAGATCATGGATTGCAGCAGTTGGCATCTTCTTTAAGGGGATGATGTTGTCTACATCAGATGTTTCAAGCAATGGAGAATCAAAAGAAGATACACATTTTTTTGTTTCAAAATCTGAGCTTGGCTCTTTCTTCGTCCACTCTGCGTCCTCCATTGCCTTTAGTGCTCTTGTCATAAGGCGACTACTTGCTGGAAGGCACTTCACTCTTCTATCTAGAGCTTTCTTGGCTTCGGTAGACAAATGTTCAAGTCCGGTGTGGTGATTGTCCTTGGATTTTATGCTTGCGGAATCTGGCATCTTAATTTTACAAGAGACCTTCCCAAAAGAACAATTCACAGATTTAATTCCAGCACGACTAATGCCGTTAACTTGACCTTTACCAGATTTGCTGAACCAAAGGCCACCTTGGTTCTCCACATTTTTCTTTACTTCTTTGTCATTTGTACTGGAAAGCAGAGTTAGGTTTGAGCTTGATTGTTTATTATTAATAATGAAGTGATTGGATATCGGTTCATTGCTTTTAGGAAATCTGCGGATCTGTGGTACAGAATCAATGTCAGAGTATGGACTGTCCAGCGGCTCCATAATAGTATCCTTCTTGCAATTAAGTTCCTCGGATATTCTGAAGTGTGACATTGTTTGTTTCTTTTTGTTTTTAGATCTGCGATTGGGTGGTAAGTGGTCTTTTTGTATAACTGCTCCATTGGTAAGAGAACTGCAGTTGGGTAAATCCACCGGTACAGACACTTTGCTTTCAGTGTTATTTATGGTTTCTTCTGAGATTGTTTTGAAGGCTGAGGATAGAGAAAAGACCCTTGGTTTCTCCAGTAGAAGTGCTTCTGCTGCAACCACACTAGACCTCCATGAGGTCAGAAAACGCTTGGGTATCTGCAAAGCAACCCAAGAGTAACAATTTCACAAGGGTTTTTATAAAGTGTCACAACATCCATTTAACTGAAAGGATTTTTTGGAAAATTACAGAGTGCCTGGTGTTTTCATCTATTTGGTGTCCACTTCCTTTCACAAAGGGAAGATTGTTAAACTGATATCCACCAACAAATATGTGAGTAGATCGCTCGGGAACCCATGCCTGTTCTTCAGGTTCCCCAAATGTCTTGAGGAAATACTGACGAGTTGTTCTATCTGGTGGCTCTGTAACAAATGTTAAAAAAACAAATTGAATGTAGGACAATAGATTTCTGCGTATATTATGTGAAAATCTATGTTTTTGTTTCTGCGTTCTTACCTTTCATTTTGTGGTAAACTCCCTCAATTGGGTGAACAATCACCTGACATGGCCACCATGGTCTTCGGTTAAATTTAGCCCATATTACTTCACCCTCCAAATATTTTACTGGAGGTAGAGCTTTTGTTTTTGATTTTTTCTTCTGCTTCTAGACATATAAATGAGTTTTACTTAAAATACAAATTAATGTTTTCAGTAATTATGTGTGATGTCAGAAATTATTGTATAATTTACAATAAATTACTGCATTTTTTATTATGAATTTTTTTTTATCTTTTGAGGTCTAGTCAAAGATCAATCTATGTAAAAATGCATGTAGTCAGACTGAAAACACAAAAGGAAAACCACACAGTAATGTTTCTCAAGCATAAGTGCAGTTTCAAAATTGGTAGTTCATCACTTTCTAAAATTTTACATGTTCCTACTTTTTAAAGACACCTATTTAATTAGAATATGAAGGCATGTGTCACCCCATTCACATGAGGCATCAACGTTATTGCTTGACTGTCGCTTGACTGACATAGCAATGACAGCCAACCGCATCCAGCTATTACTGTGACACAAAAAAGGCATATAATTAGTAGTAGTGGTATATGATGATCATAAAGCACTGGGTGATTACTAGTCCCACACAGAATCTGCATGCTCAAAATTCCACAGATTTTCAAGCCATTATTAAATCTATTTACCTATGTAAATGTATTTATGCAGTTTTAAAATTAATTTTAGTAGTACTATTGAACAAAACGTTTATATAATTTATGTAAAATACATTTTGTAAAGTGATATTTTGTCTTTCAGTGATGTTATTATATGAGACCAACTGTAGCTTTGTTTACCAAACAAGTCGTTCTAGTTGGATTTTGATAGTGAATCTTAAATAAAAGTTATTTTTTATTCTATGTGTTGTCACAGCTCCTGCTCCCTCAACATATACAATAGCATTAATGATAAGACGATTGTCTTGCCTGATTAGCAACTGTTATAATATGGTTTCCTCTATTTTAAAATACCACTACTCTCTGACGTTGCATTAACTTGACATACAGTAAGCATCTGCACTAGTATTTGCATAAAGCAGTGTGACTGGCTGAGGCCTACATTGGCACTTTTTTTTACCCCAACTTCTCCCGCAAGCAATGGATCCAATGCAATTTGATAGACCCAGAATTCGATGAGAAGAATAAATGAAAAGCGTTAACGAAAGGTTAACGTCGATGCCCAGTGTGAATCGGAAAGAGTGGTTGATGGAAATTGAGGAATAGAACTAAAACTCACCATTAATATCCCACCAGGCGTGCTCACAAGAGTAGAAATCCCACTATCAATTTTAGGCTTGTCCTGAAAGACCATGTCTTGCTCCTGGGATAAGTTCGCCTTTGAATTTTTACGTCTAGACTTGCCATCCAATTTTGTCTTTAACTTTGTATTTGTTGTACGGTCACTGGTAGAGCCACATGAGTCTCTTTCTGGCTGAGACACCAGCTCTGGATCCATAACTTCATCCTCTTCCTCATCTTCAAACAAAATTGATTCAAAGTGTAGTCCATTTGCAAACGGACTGGATGAGTCCAGACTAAAATCAGGGCTTGGTGGGGATGTGCAGATGTCAGACAGACCTGCATCCATTTTGAGACAGATGTGTCAATAACTCTAGCTACCACACACCCATCTGAGTTTCTGGTACACACATTGTTCCATAAGCCTCGTGGGTCCCTGGCAGTCAGAGGCAGGTCCTGATCCTCCAGGGTCAGATCTCTAAGGCGTCTCTAGGAATGATAAGAGAGTAAGCTATGGCGCTTAGATTTTAACCCACAGAAAATGAGTCTGGAGGAGTCAGGGTCAAAGCCAAGTGTCTGTCTGTTGACGATGTGATGTTTTTCCACCTACTTTCTAGCAGATCTGGCACCTGTGGATGAGTTGAAGTACAGAGAGTAAGCACATTGCCCAATCACACTGGCATTACTCCATTTTATGAAAAACATATTTAAAGAAAAATGTAACCATTCACCTAAATGCTATTAAGAGTATGCAACACCAGTAAAATGATACACATACCCATCTTAAAATCAGATTTAAATGTGTATGCTAAAAATACTAAAGGACAAATATATGAATTGTGTTTACGTGTGAATCCTTTATAACTGGTTTATAACTTTATGAAGTAAATAATAGTTCAGATGCAAATCCATTTAGATTCCATCTGAAACTCTCTTCATTTTTCTCAGCCTACTATGTTTATGAATTGGAAAGAACCAATTATTTGCCCTCAAAGTTAAATAGCTGAAGCTACACACAGAAGCTTGAGACAAATGCTCATTTTAGATGAAAGTTTCAATTGTCACTTAGAGGCTTTTGCATCTGAATTCTTCAGGTGTAGTAATACAGGAAAGCTGCAAACACTCGTCCAGAATTGTTGTTTGCAACTAAACACAACTTTGACCTATTTAGCAATCACAGTTTTATATATATACAGTATATCTAGATTTACTTTTAACTACATAAAAATACCAAACTATTAAATAGTAAATGTTTCTGCTGGGCAACATTTCTGCTAAGCTGAGCTAAGGTCAGGACTTGGCTATTTTAAGACCAGAACAAGGAGCCCCCATACTATAAAACTGTTTTTTATTGAATTGTAATGGTTCACTAAAACCAAAAAGCAAACTCTATAGCAAATCAGTGCATAAAACCTTATATATTTTCTTGCTTATCCATAAGATCTTAAATTTTAGACAGGTGGAAACGCTCTTATTGAAGAAGCAGCAGCATCTTTTTTTGCTGTCCTGCCTAAAGCAATGTACTGAAGATCTCTTGAAGTTACTGTAATGTGTACTTTGTAGATCTTTAAAAACCCAGACTCCATATAAATAATATCATATCCTTTTCCAACCTGTGAAACATCAACAAGTTCTTCCAGATATTTTCAAAAATCTCTCATCGGTTAACATCCCACCTGATTGTCATTCCATTATTTCAAAACACCTGCTCAACATACCCTCGGGACAACTTAATTGTTATGATCTGTTGATCCTAGAAATAAACACACTTGGAAATATATTTATATGTTTTATATATTTATATTATATATACTTTTTATTTATTATTATTATTATTATTATTATTATTATTATTATTATTATTATTATTACTCAAATTTTACTTACTTGTTAAAATATATGGAAATGTATTAACAACGTAGATGTATTTAACACAAAAATAAACTAAACTCTTGAACGTCGTCAAAGTTTCCAGCACGACTGTAGGTTCGGACTGGTTTACAGTAGTAGGGCCAGTATGGTATGGGGCCATTTCGAGCTTTACTCCAAAACACAGGGACGCAGCAATGAAAGCGGGCGCACATATATGACATGCCGAGCATGAACTCTGACTGACACACACATGAAGAAAAGATTCAGCAATGACATACATGTGCAACAGCCCGCGCTGGGTTCACGCGTGCTAATCTCATTAATATTTATAAGCTCGTATTTTAATATCTCTCGGTAAATAAGCGAGTTCAGACACAGAATTACGCCTGTCTTCTAGTTAAAATTTCGTTTTAAACAAAACTGACAGAATGTGATACCCAAAGAAACACCGCTGAAATCTTACCATTTGCATGTTGGCCAGTGTCATTCATACTGAAAACACTTCGTTTGTGCGCGTGAAATGACCCTTTTTCCCAAATTGTGAAAGTGGATCAAGAAAATCCCAGCCGCAGCTGCAGTAGTAGGCCAGAGAACCTGAGAACACATTCATGCTACCATCACTCTCCAGCCCTACAATATCAAAACACAGCAAAGACATGCATTATAACACTCACGCACAGAGCAGGCTTTCCAGTGCGCGATGTCTGAGTCACAGCGTACCTCCGCTTTACGATACGGACGTTGTACTTTTTATTTTCAGTGATTATGGTTTCCTTGCTGTCGACCTGCCCCTGGTTCTGTTTCAAGCCCGTGACTGTATGTGTCTATGAACAGCAGCCAATCGGCAGAGCAACCCAGCCCCCTGTGAGAGGAGCTCTCCTCAACTCCTGTGCTTCA
Source organism: Danio albolineatus (assembly GCA_903798035.1). Lineage (NCBI taxonomy): Eukaryota > Metazoa > Chordata > Actinopteri > Cypriniformes > Danionidae > Danio > Danio albolineatus. The sequence continues at coordinate 1,452,782 of CAIGQQ010032019.1, forward strand.
CTTTATCCCCCAAACACATCTCAATAAACGCTCAAATGCGTTTTAAGAGAATAATTCGGCGTCTTTTTTAACATTTTCCCCAGCTACATATGCTTTTTATAACGAGCTGACGTTTCTGCTCATAACTGACAGCTTATTTCATTTAAGTGATTTGAAATAACATTCTGAAAATGACATCAATGTTTAACACAAACATTCGGGACATTAATAAAATACGCGTTTTAATTGTAAGTTCAGCGCTTCTTGTCATTCAAGATGGAGTCTGCTTTGTGCTGGCACAGGCCACAAAGTGTTAAATTTCGATTTTGAAGTAAGCCTTTATACATCCAAGAAGTTGTGGCTCGTCTTTCACGCCTTTTTACACTATGTTAATGATAATATGGCTCGCGTTCAAGGTGTACTATGCGTTGTGCAGAGATGTGTTATGAATAACGACACGTTTTTGTATATATTTATGTATTAGGAGATTGTGTGTGTGTGTAATAAACAAGGCACACACACGAACACCGCCTGCAACGCAGCTTCTCCGTATCATTAAGTCACATCTCAAACATACGAAAATGGAATCGAGTCTGTGTTTATTCGTATATATTTGGACATGCAAACATATAAACAGCGCGTTTGTTTTCCTGCTTCTGCCGTTTGTTTTTATAAAAAAAAACAATCTAGTGAGAGAGAAAATGGAGGAGTCGGACATTATGCCGACGACTGTGCCAGAGTTTAATGTCGAGTGAGTGCGGCATTTGAGCGATTTAAGGCGACGAACAGATATATTTAGATCCCATTTCAATAAGTGACAGCGATAACAGGTATTTGGGGTGATTTGCAACATGTCTGTTTCAAATTCTGCATAACTCAATACCTTACTGTTAATCGTCCCGGTGAGCTTTATTATTTAGGGGAGGGCGTGTTCGGGGCTTGGGGACTGTCATCGTGTCCACTCGACGCAGTTAAAGATGTTTCTCTATGTCATCTTTAAAGAAAATCTGCGAAAGATGTCAACATTGGCGCTGAGCTGAGAGAGAAAGTGTTTCAGCGCTGTCTGTGGGCCTGCTGCTGCTGCTTTCTACTTCGCCTGAACAGCGCCGCACCTGACAGGAAAAAAACACCCGAGAAACAGCAGGACACGCTCACTTATAACAAGGTTTTTATATGTTCGCATAAAAACATATATTACTCTTAATATTTTGGTTCTGTTGAATTTGAATAAAGCTAATATTTCTCACTCAAATATGTCAGTTTGCACACCTAATGGTACTTAAAAACGACATGTCTTCAAAATGGTTATTCTCTTTTCGTTTGTTTGTTTGTTTGTTTTTGTAAATTAAATCATATAAAAATAATTATATTACTATATTAAGTATTACTTACATCATAAATTATTCGTTAAAGTGACTTGAATAAACAAAATTGGCTTTAGTAGTGTGTGTGAGAGTGTGTATGGGTGTTTCCCAGGACTGTGTTGCAGCTGGAAAGGCATCCGCTGTGTAAAACATTTCACGGTGGCCAGGGGCGGATTTAACTTATAATCGAGGTAAGCAGCCGCTTAGGGCCGCAGGAAATCTGGGGGCCCCCAATAAATATCTAGAAGTAAATGATACCTATAAACTATATATAACATTGTTTTTTTTATAATATTTTGTATGGTGAGAGTTAAACAAATACAATTTTAACTTGATTAAATGTTATTTAGTATACAATCAAATATAATATTATTATAATAATGCAATGTTATGTAATAGCATTACAAAATAAAATATCCATTATGGAGCAGTCCAGCAGTCACATTCATAAAAAATATATATGTATTATTTTTAGTTGTAAATTCATTTTACAATTAAAAATATTATATTAATTGAAAGTAGAGATTGCAATAATTAAAAATTTCGAAAATGAGTGATAATACAAACAGCAATATAAATCAAAGTGCATTTCAGGACTTGGGCCCCATGGCTGGAATTGCTTATGGCCCCAAAAACACTAAATTCGCCCCTGGCTGTGGCGACCCCTGATGAATAAGAAGACTAAGCTGAAGGAAAATTACAGAATGAATAACCCTTTAATAAATGTATTTCTCAAAAAATATACTGCTCAAAAAATAAAGGGAACACTCGGAGTTACACTGTGTTGTTTAAGTGTTCTCTTTATTTATTTCTGTAGTATAAATCATATATTGTCTCTCTGTTTTTAAGTTAAATCACTTTTGACATTGAATATCTCATGTTGGCGTTCTGTATAATAAAGAAAACTTTGTGAGGGGTTAATGCTTAAACAAAAGTGCTATTGTACTTTTTTGCCAATTTATAATAATTCTATTAAATTATGAAAATAAAAAATATTTTATTAATATTATTAATTATTTATAAATTCCATTATTTTTAGATTAACAATTTTATTATTTAATAAATATTGAAAGTGAATTTAAATTATTTAATTTTCATTTTCACTGATACTGATAAATAGAATAAAGCTGACGATTTTCACTGCAAACATAATTCTCACAAAGCATTTTATTAATGCTTTAATGTATATTGATCATTACTGTTATAGTCATCCATTCATTCATTTTCCTTCGGCCTAGTCTCTTTTTCAGAGGTCGCCATGAGCCACCAACTTTTCCAGCATATGTTTTACACAGTGGATGCCTTTCCTGCTGCAAATCAGTAATGGGAAAAACCCATACACACTCACACACTACGGCCAATTTAGTTTATTCAATTCACCTTTAGCGCAAGGGGAAAATGGAGAACCTGGAGGAAACCCACACGAACATGGGGAGAACACGCAAACTCCACACAGAAACACCTCCTGGCCTAGCCGGGGCTCGAACCAGTGACCTTTTTGCTTTGAGGTGACAGTGCTAACTACTGAGCCACCATGACACCGTGACATTTTAAAAGCTTCAAACAATATATCAAAAAATATAAAAATAAAAATCTGGGGACAGCTGAATGACATACAAAAGTTTAAGTTCGTATTATTATTAATCAGCTGTTTCTAAATGGTCTGTCTTTAAAAGTCAGTGGGCCGTATCACACATACCAGGAATTTGTTCTCATGACTTATGTTCCACAATATAAGAGTGCTGGACACAACACAGATAATGATGGGAAACAGAATGAGAACTAAAGGGTGATAGGTCAAGAGAGCAATCACTTGCCACAAGAGGGCGTAAGAAACAACAGAATTAGGTTTGAGAAGTATGGGTAGTTGACAAATAGGCACTAAACTGCAATTTTCTTTTTTTTTTTAAGTAACAAATTGATATATTTAGGTTGTTTGAAGTCTGATGTTTGAGGAAATATAAGGAATCATATATTTTCTCTATTAGGGTATTTTCAGTGAATAGGGGTGTCACGCCATAGGACAATGACTTTGGAGTGGTTCCAAAAAAGTTACATTTGTGAAAAGTTCTAAGATGAAAAACCTAACAGGTGCCAATCATCAGCTTCATTCACATGATCTTGATCGGGGTCCTTCAAATAGATAAATAATTGGAATTTGCGATTTAAAATGAGCATGCACATACACCAGAGGACATGGTTTCAATAACAAAATGTATCAAGATTCCATGTTATTTAGAAATATATGGATGAAAACAGGGCGCCACGGTGGCGTGTGAGTAGCACGTTCGCCTCACAGCAAGAAGGTCGCTGGTTCGATCCCCGGTTGGGGCAGGTCCCGGTTGGGCCAGTTGGCATTTCTGTGTGGAGTTTGCATGTTCTCCCCGGTTGCGTGGGTTTCCTCCGGGTGCTCCGGTTTCCCCCACAGTCCAAAGACATGTGGTACAGGTGAATTGGGTAAGCTAAATTGTCCATAGTGTATGTGTGCGAATGAGAATGTATGGATGTGTTTCCCAGAGATGGGTTGTGGCTGGAAGGGCATCCGCTGCGTAAAACAAATGCCGGATAAGTTGGCGGTTCATTCCGCTGTGGCGACCACAGATTAATAAAGGGACTAAGCCGAAAAGAAAATGAATGAATGAATGAATGGATGAAAACAAGAAAGACATATGCTTTATTAATGGTTTATTAAGATAATATTAACGATTTTGCGATTCATTCATTCATTTTCTTTTCAGCTTAGTGCCTTTATTATTCAGGGGTCGGCACAGCAGAGTGAACCACCGACTTATCCAGCATATGTTTATGCAGCGGATGCCCTTCCAGCTGCAACCCACCTTTGGGAAACATCCAGACACACTCATTCACACTCATACACTACGGACAATTTAGCCTACCCAATTCACCTATACCACGCGTTGGACTTGCAATGGAAACCGGAGCACCCGGAGGAAACCCACTCAACCACGGGGAGAACATGCAAACTCCACACAGAAATGCTGACCCAGCCGGGGCTCGAACCAGCGACCTTCTTGCTGTGAGGAGAATGCCGTGGCACCGTGGCACCCACGATTTTGCGATTTGGCTCACCGTGGCGCCCACGATTTTGCAATTTGGCTCAATGTAAAAAACAAACAAACAAACAATAATAATAACATGGCAGTTTTCATATCAAGATGACCTTGGAAGACAATGAATTGTTTAACCATATATTACATTTTAAATGATGACAATAATTATGTTCATTGTTGTCATGCATGCCCATATAAACAAGCAGACTCAAATGATTTATATTTATAAATGATTTAAAAATAACAATATTAACAATATAAAAACAATTATTTGCAAAATAATTTACATTTTACCAAAAAAAGTAACAATCTTAACGTAAAGGTATATTTAGGCCACACAAAGTTACATAAGATGTTCTAATAGATGCCAGATCGCATGCTGTTCTTTCTTACGCCCCCTTGTGGAAATTTATTTCTGTCTTGACCTACAGTATTAACCGTTCAACACTCGTTCAATTGACTATTTAGTAGATCACAGTAGATCACAGTATTTCTGTTAATCAGTTAGGAGACTTCTTTAGCATTCATCAACAACAATAAACAGAACGTTTACCTGGATATTTTAAGCTTAACTATGGTTAAATAATTTAACTCTGAAATTAATCTGAAAATGAATCAGTGAGACTTTACTATTCATTAATTCATTTATTTCCTTTTCGCCTTAGTGCCTTTATTAATCTGGGGTCACCACAGTGGAATGAACAGCCAACTTTTCCAGCATATGTTTAACGCAGCAGATGCCCTTGCAGCTGCAACCCATCACTGGGAAACATCCATGCACACTCATTTACCCACATAAACTACAGACAATTTAGCCTACCCAATTCACCTATTACACATGTCTTTGGACTTGTGGGAGAAAATGGAACAACTGGGGAGAACATGCAAACTCCACACAAAAAAAGCCCAGCCAAGCCTCGAACCAGCAACCTTCTTGCTGTGAGACAATTGTACTACCCACTAGGGCTGTGCAATTAATCGCAATCGCAAAAAAAAAACGCGATTTAAGCACGTGCAATTTTTTTAAATCGCATGTTAAATTAAATCGCTTAAGGCTGCAATTTTACCTATTTATTTATTTTTTGTTCTTGTGCGCATGATTTTAATATTTTAACCAATCAGAGCTGACACAGCACACCAGGCAATTACAGCTAAGCTGAGCGGGAGAAAGATGTTAACCAATCAGAGCTCACTCCGTGCATGACAAAGTTGCGCGGGAGAACCGAATAGGTGGTTTTAATTTACATTTAGTTTTTATTTATTGTTCTGACTGGAATTGAGGTTAGTTCATCTTTATTTCTTCATGTTGTCTGTTTTAAGACAATTTGTTACAGTTTTGTTGATCCAGCAGTGAGTGCTACTGTGTACAGTATGCGTTTAACTAGAGCTGAGGTTAGTTTATCTTCAGTTATTTTATGTTTTCTGTTTTAAAGACAATTTTACTACAGTTTTATTTATTACACTTAATACAGTGTTGTTATTTCATTGTGAAATGTTTTGTTCTGCACTTCTTGTGCACTGAATACATTTAGAATGTGTGTATGTAACGCGTTTGAAAAAGCAAATACAGCTGCCAAAATCGCAAATAAAATTGCAATTGCAATATTTGTTCCAAAAATCGCAATATGATTATTTTGTCCATATTGCACAGCCCTACTACCCACTGCGCCACCGTGACGCCCCAGAATTTACACTATACTGTCTGTGCTTTCCAAATAGGATATAGCCTATATATCATCCTCCAAAGGGCACATTGGAGTGAAAACATCCATGGCCACTATACTGAAGTGTTGTTCCAAACTGAAGTGCTGAACGTCACTTCGAAGGGCCCTTTGGGAAGAAGAAATTTGAAGGATCCAACTGGGCCATGATCCTTTGTGCAGGTAGTTGTTTGGAGGTACACACTGAGTTAAATATGGAGGGACCCTTTGAAAGGATTAAGGCATAAGGTTGAGTATGAGGCCTTTTGAATGGTACCCTCGGGCGTACTTAAAACTTTAAACTATGAAATGTAGTAACAAATATTACAGGCAGAGGGCAGCACAACTCAACAAAAGATTTTAAGGAGCCCACGCTACCTTGGGCCCTGTCCCAAATTGCACATTTCACTTGTGCGTGTCCATGATGTTTAAAGCATTATATTATTACATTTATCGTATTTTCTGATTCTTCATGTAAAGTCTGGACTATACCTCTCAACAGTCTATGTGAGTTTTTTCACCAAAAAACATTTAGCGAAGGGCTATGGAGTGTCTTGACTAAAGGCTACACGGCGCTATATGCTAATACAGAGCAGCTAATCTGCCGAAGGAGTCTGGTTGTCACCATCTCTCAAAGAGAGTTCCGGAGGCCTGCATGTCTGAGTCTGTGTGTAGAAGTCTTTTCCTGTTGTTTGAGATTCCACTCTCCACCCCCGTTGTTTTCCTCCTTAACCTCTGACCCTCGCCATCCCAGCTGACAGCTGTCTTCATTTGTGACAGCTCTCTCCTGCTTTCTATCTGCCTCACCGCTTCCTTCCTTTTCCACATCCTCCCTTATACTCAGCCTTTTAAACAGAAGTGAAATGATAGCATGAACTGGCAAGTAAAATCATGAGTGGTTGAGAAAGCCTTAAAGAAATAAACGAGTCATTCAGAGTTTTATTGTACAAACAAAGACTGTATATTTACAGCACAAAGGCTAACAGAAACTAAATGCACAGCAAACTGTTCACATCTTGTGGTCAACGAACATAAACAGTAGGTTTTAAACCAAAAAATACATAGTTAACGATATATTTCAAGCTTGGGCCTGTAATTTGACTTCATGTGGATAAGGAAATTATATTTTGCATGCTACACTTGATTCAAAAGACGGTGACGAATGACGTCTTAAGCTCATTATGAAGGGTTACGTCCTGTTTTGTCTTGGGTTATGATTCAGAATGTGTTTCAAACTGTTGCCATCTGTGGATTTGCGTTCAGGCAAAAAGTCATTCTCTCCACTAGATGGAGTCAAGCGCTCTTTCATTCATAGGCACACCATGATGATCAGTCTGGAGTGAATATCTACTGTTATAAGTGTTTAAACAGTCAACACGTGTTGATGTTTATAGATTTTTTAAGTTGAACTAAGATGCATTTTTTCTGAACCTGTGTGACAGCATATTAGTTAAACACAACGAAGTTTATACTTGCATGTGTGTCTCATCCATTAGTATTATGAAGGCCAAACCAGCAGTAGTACTTTTTGTGACTGTTTATGTTTATATATAAAAAATATAATGATATATATATATTTGGCTTAGTCCCTTTATTAATATGAGGTACTTTTCCAGTTACAGATTGGAAATAAAAAAGTGGGAAAACAAGAACTTTAATCTCCAGCAAAAAGAACCATTTCAGCACAGAATGTTTTTTTGGGATTATATGATTCTAAATAGAAATTTTACTACAAGTAAACTCTTTTGGGGCACCACGGTGGAATAATGGGTAGCACGATTGCCTCACAGCAAGAAGGTTGCTGGTTCGAGCCCAGCTGGGTCAGTTGGCATTTCTCTGGGGAGTTTGCATGTTCTCCCCGTGGTTGCATGGGTTTCCTCCAGGTGTTCCGGTTCCCCCCATAAGTCCAAAGACAAGTGGTATAGGTGAATTGGGTAGGCTAAAATTGTCTGTAGTGTATGTGTGTGAATGTATGGACGTTTCCCAGTGGTGGGTTGCAGCTGGAAGGGCATCCGCTGCGGAAAAACATGTGCTGGATACTGTAAGTTGGTGGTTCATTCCACTGTGGCGACCCCATATTAATAAAGGGACTAAGACAATGAATGAATGAATAAACTCTTTAAAAAAAACTTTTTTTAAGGCGTGTAATGTTTTTCTTCACTGTACTACTAAGAAGAGTTGGTAACAATTACTGAGGTTGCATTGTTTTCAAGGCAAGGCTTTTCAAAAATGTATTATTGATAGCAAAATCTCCACTTTTATCTTAGCAGATTAGTCTAATCCCTATTGCTCTTGTACTGTTATTCAAAACTAATATGATTGTAAGCCCCAGAGAAATAAAAACGTAACCGTTCTTGACTGTGTCCTACCAACACTAGAGTACACTTCTGTTCTCATCACTCAAGCACTCATCCATCAATAAACCAGGCTTGTAGCTGAATGCAAGGCACAAAACCACACAGCCATCCCGATGAACCAACTCCCGCTTCCTGTCATGGGAGACCATTAAAAAAAAATGTCATTTCAATTACCCCTATTCTGTGCTATCCACAGCTTGGGTCTTTCATTATGGACACTGACTTGCGCACATGCACACACATAAAAAATGTGGTGAAAAGAAGAGGAAGTCTTGAGGACTTTCAAAGCACCATTGGCAGGGAAAGCCTCTTGTGCCTGGAGAATGGGAGCAAGATGAATAACACGCACAGGGAAACAGCCGCCCGACACAAAGTGGACTGGAGTAGTCCATTCTAGTCGGGCGAGAGGGTCGACTTCTTGAGGGAGTAGGGGGTGCAAGGGGAACCCGGGGGTCCTCAGGAGCCCAGGACCTGCTCTTAATGAGAAATTCCTGGGGATTTGGAGGGGTGCAGAGGTCTTCATTTTCTCACTGCGCCCACAGGCTCCTGGAAATGGGAGGTGTGGGCTTCTTTTGAGTATCTGTGGGGTGAAGGAGGGGAGTGCTATTGAGATGAGGAAGGGTGGGGGGGTGGAGGTATGTGGTGAGATTATGTATATGAGCTTGGGGCTCACATGCGGACTGCCACCTCTCCAAGTATGGGTGGAGGGGAAGAAAGGGAGGCTTTTTGAGAAGGTGGAGGTGTCCCTCTGAGAGCTATTTCTAATTAAAAGAATAAGCACGAAAGATGAGGGACCTTATGCGCAGCTGGGCCACCGGGAGCTCAGGGAAGAGGCCCTGGGGCTTCTTACTTGCTTACCATACGACGCTGAGGGCGCCTTGGCCCGAGCCCCAAATCAGCAGGGCTGGACATTGTGTGAGTAGAACTGTGGAGCTCATGCTCGGACCAAGTACAAACAAACCCCACTGGGCCGTTGACGGCTGTTTGAGGCAGAGGACGGAGTCGCCCTCTGGGGCGCTGGCCCTGAAGGACCTCTGCATGTGGGTTGGAGCCAAGCAGTTAGAGCCAGGACACAAAGCCCAACATGGGGCATGCCAGAAAAATTAGCTGGAGACTAGCAGCTCTGGCAATTTACATTTTTTACAGAAATCTCTTCATAGAGTGTTTCTTTTGTTGCAGATTTTAGCACTGTAAGTGGTGTAAAATCCAAGATTAATAACTATTTGTTGGATTTTAAGATGCAAAGCCACTTTTAAAATATATCTTTATTCTTAATGCCCAGACTGCACTGTTATTTCAACAGTCACATCACAGTCCCTGCAGTTTAGCAAAACCGCTAACTCTTAGAAAAGGTCCAGGAAAACCAGAGATTAGATGTTCTCAGACTCAATCCTCTTTATAGCTTTGTATGCAAATGTAGGTTATCTGAAGCCTTCTTTTTCCATGTCAATTTGCACGTCAAGAACAGACATATAATTCAGAACCCATGTTTTAAAATTTGGTTCACCCTAAAGTAGAACTCTTGCCATAATTTTCTCACCCTTGTGTCAAAAGATTTTCTGTATTCTGCAGAGTACAAAAGAAGAAAATTTGCAGAATCTTTTAGCTTTTCAGTCCGTTTATTAAATAAAAGCATTTAAGCCTTCTTAAGTATAATGAACTAGCTGGTGTTGTGTATATCTTCTGAAATCGCAACATAAACCTCAGATGTCATGACTTTGATGTGCATACCACAGACCGATTTGCTGATGTTGATCAATGTTCATTTTTGATTGGAGGTTTGTAGCTTAAACTTGTGCACAACATTGGTTTTCTATGTGCAAAAAACCCTTCACATCCTTTTTTTTTGTGAGAAAAAACAACAAATGAGTTTTGAACAACAAGCAAAATACAAATGCTTTTTCTACCACAGATGTGATTGAAGCGCTTCACTCTTCTGCATCAATCATAATCTATTTTACAAGATTTTGCAACCCAACAATGCTTAACATGGTCAAACAACACAGACAAGCAAGCTGTCAATGGCGTGAGTCAATGGAAATGCCTATTGATATCTCTAATCACTCTTATTTGGACATGCACTTTGCTCTCTGTCAGATCTCAGCTGACCTGGTTCGCCTTAACTCGGCCCATCTCCAGTGTCTCCTCTCCAGGCCAGAGCAAAGGGCAGACCTGCAGGGCAAGACGGGACGGACGAGCCTCGGCAACGGTCTGTCTGGCGGGATGAGTCTGTTCAAACCCTTTTTCACAGACAAAAGCCAGAGGTCTCCATTTGGCCTCTGTACAAAGACTCTGAGCTACTTTTGGCAGAACTATAAACATCCTTTCCTTTATGAGGGACACTTGCCGTTGCTTAAGGAAGCGCTGGAATAAACAGCGCCAAGATGTTCTTCCTCTCCTAAATCTCATATGTCCAATTAATTAGTTTATTAAGATGAGGGAAAACGTGTGCGCCTCCTCTCAGTTGTTTCCAGACAGGTTTAATGTGCATTTAAGGCTGGACAATGGGTCGTTCATTCATATGCAAAAGCGAGGTATATGGAGCAAGCCAGTTTTTGTGGGCAATGACTCAGACACCGATTGAGGGGCAGTGGGGCATGACGAGAGGCCCTCCCCGTATCTGCCCGCTGCAGCTCTCTCTGCTCCCAAAAAAAGAAAGGGTTGGTCTCTACCCGGTGGGGTGGAGTGGGGGGGGGACAGGACAAAGAGCACAGCCGTGAAATGGCGCTTGTAAAAGACTGGCACCGGCCCCCTCATTGAGATGTCAATCTGAATCGTGGTTCTGTGGGATGAGGCCTGTCATATAGCTGTTGATGAGACAGTAGAGGGTTTAGGGCTCCTCGCTGCTGCGGGTCACGATCTGATGCTAGTGAGAGCCTCTTCCTTCCCACCGTTTAATGGGTTGCACTTTATATTGCGTTTTGTTTGCTAAGTCGTACTGGGTGAATTTGTGTAAAACCTGATGGTCATGTTGTCCATTATGATTTGAGAATGCTCACCTTGTGATTAAAGAACTTCTGACAAAGAACTTCGATTAGCAGTATTCATGAATTATAAATATCTGAATGAACAAAATTCACAATTTGTTTAAAAGTTTTCATTTTCAATCCTGCGTTTCCACTGTAGTTTTTAACTCAGCCATATGTTCTAAGAATGCTCGTTGGAAATAAGTTTGACCGCAGTTTCTAGGTAAAAAGAAAACTACAGAGAAGTACGATGCCAACCATTTATGTTTCTTTTCGCACTAATGACATTTACAGGGACATATTTTCAACAAATAAAATATCAGTTTTGTGCAGGTCAATTCAGCTGACTGTTTAGACAACTTTTCTGACATGTTCGGTTTTCCCTACACTTTGAATAGTGTTGTACTAGTGATGCAGAGTGCTTGGGTTGAGTCTGGTGAAGCACATGGAAACAAAAAAGATAAAAGCGTTGTCAAATCAAGATAAAACTATGTGGTCACAGAACACTTATGTCTTACATTTGTTTTTGAAACCACAATTAGTTGGGTTTAGGTCAGTGGTTTGCTAGGTGATCTGTACAATAAGCCCTGCCTTCATTTGGACGTATACAAGAAGGACGCATATATGCAATATAGGCTTATACTGAAGGCATAGCCCTATATACATTTCTGGAGATTGTGAATTATGTAGCCAAAGCTATGTATGGCTTGCATTTTGTCTTTTGGATAAATGCTACAGGGAGGTATGATGCTGTTCCTTTTCTCATTTACCAGCTGACCACTTAACTCAATGTGGAAGGCTTTCCTGCAGTTACCAGTTTGTCCGGTAGCTCGACGTGTACGTTGGTGGACTTGAGACGCAGATTGAAGTTGACCATGACGAGTCTGGTGAAGAACGGTTCCAAAAAGCAGGTAAGACAAAAACAAAAGCCAAAAAATAAAATAAACAAGTAAATAACAGGGTGAGAATGTGGTAAGGTCTGAAAACGTGTTACAAATTGGGGCTTTACTTTTTCTGGATTGCTTTTTAAAAAAACTGTGGTTGGGTTTAGGGAAGGGGGTGGGCCGGTCAATCTGTGCTTTTTAAAACACTATTGTTTGGGATTTAAGGTAGGGGGAGGGTGGGAGTTATCGGTCAGTTGGTCAGTCAGTAAGTCGACAGTGGCCTCTGGTGGATTTACGTGAGAACAGCAGGCGCGAATGGCACTCGCAAGAGAAATTTGAGATTTGAAAAAGCATACACAGTGACCTCTGGTGGATCTGTGAAAAAAAAACCATAGCTCCTGGGACGTATTTTGCTCTCTCCAGAAATGTATATAGGGGTGCATAATAAGAATGAACCTGGATTGCATATCTGACATGTACAACAAAACATCCCCTAGCATTTCAGACTTGCAAATATGTCGACAGAGCCCTGTAGTTGATTTGAACAAAATGTTCTCGGAGCAACTTTTTTTATCGTTTGAAAAAAATTATGTGCACAATAACATTGGAACAATAATTATTGTAAAAAGAGCTATACAAGTAAGCTTGAATTGAATCGAATTTAAAACAAAAAATAACCATGATGACTGAATGTTATTTAATACATTTATGCATACAATAACAAGACAGGTGCCATTTTCCAGACTTGTTTTTCAATATTTTCCAGTTTTTGTTTTCATGAATCCACCAGATGCAGCTGTGTACGCTTTTTGAGATCTCAAGTTTCTCTCTTGAGTCCCATTCATGCCTGCTGTTCTCGCGTTAATCCACCAGAGGCCACTGTTGATTGACTAAACGACTGACCCACCCTTGTCCTTCCCTAAACCCAACCATTAGAGTTTTCAAAAGAACCAATTGACCAGCCCACCCATTTCCCTAAACTCTACAGACAGTTTTAAAAAGCAATCCAGAAAAAGAAAAGCCCCCTGATTTTTACCACATTTGCTGATATTACCACATTCTCACCCTGTAATTTAGTTATTTACTTACTTATTTTTTGCCTTCTGTTTTTGTCTTACCCGCTTTCTGGAATTGTTTTTCACTGGACTCAAACCTCGTCATTGTGGTCAACTCCTCTCTACATCTTTAGTCTGCCATACATGTCATACATGGCAAGCTAACAACAGAAACTGGTAAAGTCGTCCATACAGTCGTCCGTAAGCGCAAAAAGGAACGCCGTCATGCCCAGTAGTGTTTGTTTTAAAGATGAAATGCAGCCATACATAGCTCTGGCTACATAATTTGTGATCTCCAGAAACGTATATAAGGCTAGGTTTTCTGAATGAGTCTGTGTTGAAAAAATGTGATACTTTAGGAGTTTTTGGTGTTGCAGCATTTTCCTATTTATTTATATAAATTTTTTTAGACAATACATTATCACTGCTTTAACTTAATAAAATCCCTTATTTTCAACTACAGCTACAACTATTGAAGGCCAACTACTCAGAACTGATATTTTCTGAAAATAAATGAATAATGACAATATTTGGTAACACATCATAACACATATTTTATGCTATTTTTGTTACATGTATTTAGTATATACAGCAGTAATTCTGATTAATATTGCACAATTACTTTACCAGCATGGTGCTAGAAGTTGTAGCTGGCGGTTCATTCCGCTGTGGAGACTCCTGGTCAATCTGGGACTAAGCTGAAGGAAAATGAATGAATGGATGCACAATTACATGCAACTAAGCCTAAACCAAACATGCATTCTAACCCAAACCATATAGTAAGTACATGTAATGATTGAATATTCTTTAGTATATATTCTTAAGTATTCTTCAGCAAGGACACAAAAATAAAGTGTAACCAACCATTTTTATGTCAAATTGGAAGGAAATGTTATCAGACCTTTGTAAAATAAATGAAATATTGATATTTTACTCAAATCCATACCTAAATATCAATACTAATAATGAGAGAAGTTAGAAAAACAGTGCAATAGTTTTTATGCCATAACTTGAACTAATTTCTGATTGTTGATTTTTCATTACTCTGATGTAGTAATCAGCTAGCCCTTATAAGACAAGTGATTAATATGTGAGCTCTTAGACAGCTTTATTGCACACAGCTTCTTGGATTCACTAGAGTGTGACAGGACTTGTGTGTGTGTCTACTTGTATGTGTTTTTTGAGAGAGACAGAGATGTCAGTACCACTCGCTCCAGAATTGAACCTGATGGACAGAGAGACAAAGAGTCTGTGTGTGCATGATTGAGACAGAGAGACAATATAGATGTTCCTCAAGGCTATAGGAGCGGAAGCTGGCCGACAGGAGGTGGTAAGAATGTTAGACAGAAACAAAAGGAAAAGAGGCCTCAGAAACAAAGCAAGATTTTATTAGCCTAGCTTTATGTAAATGTCTTTATTTGCTTAACTTAAAATGCCGCCTTTCACATGCAGATTAGCACTTTGTGTGGATTAAGGAAGACTGAGATAAAATGACAGGTGTATAATAAGACATAGTTTTATAAAAGGCCTATTATAATTTTGCTGCATATACATTTAAAAGGATAGTTCAGCCTGAAATGAACACCTACTTACTATTTACTCATCCTCAAGTGCTCTTAAAATTTCTGTTGAACACAAAATATCTTTTGAAGCTAAAAATAGGTAACCATTGGTAACCAACAAATACTATGGAAGTCAATGGTTACAGACTTCCAGCTTTATAATATCTATTTGAGAAAAGAAACTCAAACAGATCTGGAACAAGTGCATGGGTGAATAAATGGTGACAGAACTTTCAGTTTTGGGTGAACTATCCATTCTAATTATTACATAGGCTTTGTTTTGATTAACGTATCAGATGTAGTATCCCATTTCAGCATTACTTAAATAATAATAAAAAAAATCTGTAAACAACTGTTTTTAAACACTCCCTGTCCACTTTACTGTACTTTAAGACCAACATCTCATCATTGGGATGTGTAAGACACTCTAAAAGCCTTTATAGAGAGTAAAACGGGTTTATCCCTGTGCATATGCTGACATTTCTGATATATTTTGCGCTTTGGGTGCATTGAAATATTTAAACTTCTGCACCTTAAACAGCCACCCGGCTGGATTTAATGTATTCTAATCAAAACCATGCACCAAGTTAAATTACAAATATTGATACACATTTACATTATTCTGTAAACATTTATTTTATAAAGTGGTAGTTGGCACTGGCTCTAATTAGCCCTTCAAAACAATAAAAATATGAGTATATATATATATATGATGTGTTAGTTGGTGTTCCATTAGGTGTATTACATGAATTAAATGAATTTATCATGGTGGGCAGCGCAGTGAGTAGTGCTGTCACCTCACAGCAAGAAGTTCGCTGGTTCAAGCCTCGGCTGGGTCAGTTGGCATTTCTGTTTGGAGTTTGCATGTTTTCCCTGGGTTCCTCCAGGTGCTCTGGTTTCCCCTACAAGTCCAAAGACGTGGCATAGGTGAAATGGGTAAGCTAAATTGTCCGTAGTGCATGTGTGTGCATGCATGTGTTTCGGTGTTTCCCAGTAATGGGTTGCAGCTGGCTGCATGAAGCATATGCTGTATAAGTTGGCGGCTCATTCTGCTGTGGCGACCCCTGATTAATACAGGGACTAAGCTAAAAAGAAAATTAATGAATGAATATTATGTCATGATCAGCTAAGCATATCAGATTCTTCCATTGTCACTAGTGGGTGAAAGTCAACAATCTGATGTGCAAAGGCAGCTTTACTAATTTTGTCTCTCAATCACCATCTCTGTTCACTATCTCAACTCAAACTATTGTTGCATCTGAAACAGTGTATACTATAGGTATTACACAGAATTTGTTCTTACTTCATGGCCTATAGAAAAGTGCTATTCATTCATTGATTTTCTTTCAGCTTAGTCCCTTATTTATCAGGAGTAGCTATAGTGGAATGTACTGCCATGTATTCCAGCATGTATTTTACACAGTGGATGCCCTTTGAACTGCAACCCATTACTGGAAAGCCAATTAAGTTTACCCAATTCAGCTATACCACATCATGTCTTTGGACTGTGGGGGCAACCGGAGTACCCGGAGGAAACCCACGCGGAGACGGGGAGAAAATGCAAACTCCACACAGAAATGCTGACTGGCCCAGCGGGGACTCGAACCAGCGACCTTCTTGCTGTGAGGTGACATATATATTTACTTACATATATAAATTCTCTCCTATATACAGTGGCCGAGAGAGTTTAACACAGTGCAATATGCAAATAGAAAAAACACTAGCAAATAAAGAAAAGATCTTCATCAGTCTGACAGCATGTGTTGTAAATCATAACAACGTGAACACAAACAGAAAGTTCTCACAACACATGCCCACTTTGATCTGAAAAAGAAAACAAAATCAAGCAGATTGAAGTTTCATTCAATCATTAGCCTAATAAAAGGGCCTGAATAAATGTGTAAATATTATTGTTAATTAAGCATTGTAAATTTATTTTATATAAGCTTAAAACTATACTTAGCTAAGGATATTAAGATATATATTATAGATCATATAATAATGTATCACAGTTAATCGTCAGTTTCATTAATTCATTCATTCATTTTCTTTTCGGCTCAGTCCCTTTATTAATCTGGGGTCGCCACAGTGGAATGAACCGCCAACTTATCCAGCATTTGTTTTACGCAGCGGATGCCCTTCCAGCTGCAACCCATCTCTGGGAAACATCCATACACACTCATACACTACGGACAATTTAGCCTACCCAATTCACCTATACCACATGTCTTTGGACTTGTGGGGGAAACCGGAGCACCCAGAGGAAAACCAGGCGACCACGGGGAGAACATGCAAACTCCACACAGAAATGCCAACTGACCCAGCCAAGGCTCGAACCAGCGACCTTCCTGCTGTGAGGCGAACGTGCTACTCTCTACGCCACCGTGGCGCCCCCTAATTGTCAGTTTATTAAAGTTAATAATATGCAAAAGCCAAAGAAATTGTGTAATCATGGTGTTGCAATAAACAAAAAACTCCCAGTTTCGGTCACCAACACTTCACTGACCATTGGTCACTGCACAATAAGCAAATCCCAGCCATGTCTGGCAGTTTTTCAGTTAATTTCTTTGAAACATTTCCATAGGATTTATAGGATTTGCAGTGCATTTTCGATTTGTGTTTGCATTATGTGCTGTCAAACAGGGGAGCACGGTGGTGCAGTGGGTAGCACAATCACCTCACAGCAATAAGGTTGCTGGTTCGAGCCCCGGCAGGGTAAGTTGGCATTTCTGTGTGGATTTTGCATGTTCTCCCCATCTGGGTTTCCTCCAGGTGCTCCGGTTTCCCCCAAAGACATGCGGTACAGGAGAATTAAATAAGCTAAATTAGCCTTAGTGTGTGCTAGTGTGTGCAAGTGTGTGGGTGTTTCCCAGTGTTGCGTTGCAGCTGGAAGAGCATCTGCTGCATAAAAAACATCTGTTGAATTAGGCAGTTCATTCTGCTGTGGCGACCCCCGATTAATAAAGGTACTAAGCTGAAAAGAAAATCAATGAATGGATGTTCTGTCAAACCTACAAAGATGTTTTCTTAATCTGCTGGTGCAGTGCATTGAGCTCTTTCAGCTACTTTAACTATAACTTCATGGAAGTATAAAATGTCCATTGGATGCACAATTCAGAATCTCAGCAGATGTAGTATGTCAGTCGGGTATTTCTTCCCTACTGAATTTAAACATACTATTTGGTTCATGAAAATTTTTCACAGACTATTCACCTTAATGAATATAAGATCTTTTCTGCAATTGTTTTAGGACTTATGATTAATTTTCCTATTAAGGAAGTCGGAATAACAAACGGCAGTAAAAGGTCAAACTTGCTCTACAAACAGTTGTTTTTTATTTTATTTTATTTAAATTTATTCATACAGGGACAATGTACAACATTACATTTTGTGCCAGAGCTATAAAGCTAATATATATCAGTCCTGGGCAGGAAGTTGTTACAAATTTAACAGTAAAAAAATAATACAATGTACACTTACAATACAATACATCATTGTCAATAAAATAAAATAAAATCAGTGGTTGCATATTTGATTTTGTTTGAGACAAATTTTAACAGTTTAAATTGATTAAAAGTAGTACTCTCTCTGATTTGCACTGGTATTTTATTTCATCTTTCTGCTGCTCTGACTAAAAAAAACTTAGTCCAAAAGCAGTTCTCTTAAGTTTAACTTAACAATCACTTCTAACCGATGACCTCGTCTGTTTTGTGTTGTCTTTGCAGACAATTACACATTGTTTGAGGGGTGGTGGTGCAAGATCATTAAATATTTTAAACATTAAACACACATTAGCGTAAAATAAGAAACAGTCGATCCCACTTTATATTAAGTGTCGCTTATACCTGTGAAATTACATGGTATTTAGATGTGTAAGTAGTATGTAACTGCAGTGTATGTACACACTGGTACATAGTATTTACTTGTGTAATACTGGTGTAACTACACTCATGTAACAACCCACTAAGTAGTATGTGTAAGTACAAATGTGTAACAGGACATTGGTAACAATACTAGGAAAGTACACATCTGTAACAAGAATTATGTAAGTGCATTGTATAACAACAATATGTACTTGCAGATGTTTTCCCACTTCCACACCTGTTTGCAGATCATGTACTTGTGAACACTGTATGGCAGAACTAATGCTGTATTAGGAGGTTTCACCCTGTGATACCAGTGTACTTACAGGATAAATCCACAGGAACTGTCTACTTCATATAAAGTGTAAAATTGTCATAATTTTACAGTTTGTTTATAAATAATTTACAATGGTTTTAATTTTGTAACGTTCGTGTGGGACCAGCTTTTGGCACAATAAGAAAAATGAGGAAAAATCATTGTATTCATTAAAAGCTTAGCAGCAGGCATAGGTAACTGATGCCTGATGTTTCTATAAATCCTCAGGCCTGCTCTAGCACTTTTATAAACCTTCTTGTGTTTTTAAAATGTAAAGTTTAAACTGAACTTCAACTCTGAAAACTGAACTGACACTGTTTCAATTTACTATAACCTTCTATGTGAAACTGCTTTAACACAATCTACATTGTAAAAGCGCTATAAAACTAAAGGTAAATTACAATAATTATTAATTATACCTAATTTTTTTAAATGATCAACTATATTTATTACTTCTACATTAAGTAAAACTATTGTCTTAACTTTTAACTATTGTCTTGTGACAATATACATTGTAAAAAACGATTAGTTGACCTTACTTAAAAGTGAGTAAATTTGTTGGCTTAGAATAATTATGTAAATAAATTGTGCATAAATATAAAAAATAAGTAAAGTAAAAAAAGTACCAAGTTACAATGGGTTTACTCATCTTTTTAAGTAAAGTCAACTTGTCACTTTTAAGGCATTGAGTGTTGTCGCTATTTAAAAAGTAAAATAACTACATAAATAATTCGTGTATAAAATATTATCAAATATAACAAAATACCTGTTTACAACTTCAAGCAGCATAACAAGCTGTTTTTTTACAGCTAAAACTCAATGAAAGTCAATGAGGTCGAAAATCTCAAGGCAATTTGGTTCCTATGGCTGCACTTGCTCTTACATGAAGGAATAAGGTCAACTTAGTATGCAATCACTGTATAACTTATTATCATAGGCTTATCATTGTAAACCAAAGTAAGATAAAGCTGGCCTCAAACTACAGGATTTTTGGACTACAGGACTGACATAAAAATCTAATCTATTAAGAACAGAATCATGACCAAACACACACTGAATGACAGTAAGCAGTGTTTTTCCCAAATTCTGCCCTCTCCACTGTCAAATGGACTTGTTTAGTAGCTTGTTTTATAGTCACGCACTGTCTAGTGCTCAAGCCAAGTGCTCATATAATTATAATCCAGATTTCAAAGTCCTAAAAATAAAACGTTTAACATGTTAATTACTTTAAAGTAATTCATTTACTCGATCCCTTTGTTGTCCTAAATGGTTTCGCAGCCTGCATATTCTGATGGTCAAGGTTTAGACTATGGTGGGAAGACCATGTTCTTGGCCTGTACAAAGGGGCAATGTCAATCTTACCATTCTCACAACCTTTGCCTTTGAGATTGACACCACTGGTCACGATGACACTATTCATCATGTCACTCATAAGGTTTGTTTCAGGTCATTGTCTCCACTAAAAACAGGGATGGTTCATTGCCCCCCTCTTGACTCCCCTTTCAGGATCTGTAGAGGGTATTTAACCACACTCTTTGCCCCTTTGTGCAAAACTGCCTCGGGCCTTGGTTTTATGATATCAGTAGAGAAATGTATGTTGTAGTTTTTAAAAAAATTAAGCAAAACAAAGGAAACAAACCAATATTAAAACACTAAAAATGGTGCAAAGGAGAAAATCTAACAGTTAAACACAACAGCAAAGTCACTACTGGAAATGAAGGTAAAGAAATTGATGAATAACCACAACAGGCACAGGTGAACATAGTCAATGAACCAAAAAAACACAATCTAAGCTGCCTTAGGGAATTGAAAGCAATGGCCAGTATTGTAACCATAGAAACATTAATATTATATAATTATATAACTCAAATATCATTGGTACATATACTCTTTTCCTGTTGTATCTTTTGTTTGAAAGTTAAAGCAAAGTCATTGCGGTTACCATTGTTTGGATAATGGCGAACTGAAATGTTTCAGTTTTAGCACTCCAAGAGAAATTAGTTTGTTTTTCAAAGTTTTGAATACAGTCATTTTTTCCAGATGGCCAATAAAAACATTTCAGTTTCTTTTTTTAAATGAATTTTGCCACACCATCTTAGCATAATAACCCAAAAGGGAGGAAATGTTGAGGATTTTTTTTTTCGACATGGGGAAAAAAAGACCTAGTAAACTTTTTTAATGAACATGGAATTACAGTGGTCTCGACTTTTGTGGTCACAGCATCTTTACTCAGTGAGTCTTTCTTCACGAGCATCATCTGAGCAGAACATCTCCATACAAGAGTGTGACATGAGCTGAGAAACAAGGACATGTGGAACAACTTTGTTTGTGGGCACGAAAACAAAGAATATGTGTTCCTGCTTTTAAAAATGGAAGGCCTATATTTTAGAGCAGGGTTTGGGCCTTCGAGAGCAGCTTGTTTGTTTAGACTGGAGGTAGTAATGTGGTGGAGGGAAACCAGGGAGACATGCGAGGAATGCAGCCAAAGCCTGACTTGGCCCCATCAAAGCCGAGGCCTGCTGCCCAGGACACTGCTGCCCTTCTCAGAGCTGTCCTCCACCATTGCACCCCTCCATCCACACAGAAAGAGCCTCTCTGACGGCTCTCTGTGGAGCCTAATGGCCTCTCAGAGCCTGAACAATGAGGGACAGTGTGGATGGATTGAGAGCGTTAGCCTCCTGCTATCTACTCATGTCTTGCTTCAGGCTGAGGAGGGTTTCTGTAGATGTGAAAGCTGTGGATGTGTTTCTAGACTAAATGGTGCAATAATTCACAAGAATTATTACCAAAAAAAAGCTGCTGAGGCTGCTGTTTTTAAATTTTAAAATGTAATATTTAATACCGATTAATGTGAAGAGATACCAGTTTGATACACACTCCCCAAATAACAAATTTGCTCAACTTACTTTAAATTATATATTATTATTAATATCTAATGATGTTCTTCTACTGTATGTGAAGACACTGATCATGTTAATGATTTCTCACAATAGTTGTCAACAATGATTTAACTAGGTAGGATAAATATTAATATGCAACACTTTATTTCTATAAATCTCTGCAAGTACTGGATATACATTTTCAAATGATCACTTCTACAATATTTTCATTAGCCACTAACTATTATTAACAAATCAAGCACTGTGTTGTACCATGTTTGTACAAATTATCAACTGTGTAACAGAAATCAACTTTCAGTTTTGACTGATATTATCACCAAATCTACAGCATTTCTAACACAGCCGGCACTCTTCTAACCACTGTAACGTAGCTGCCCCGAGTTGGACACAACTAGCCCAAATGTTGACCACATTACAAACAAGCCATAAAACGCTACTATACTAAGAAAGAGAAAATAATCCTTTGTTTACCTGCTGTTTTGTCTATGATTCACTCTGGTCACCTCATATCTGGCATGTCTTCATATTTAAGTCGTTTGTTTGCCTGACACTGACAGTTCCATATCAGCTTAACCAATGCATAGAGTCTGAGCCAGAAACACCCACGATTAGTTCACCTTTTGAGTCTTTGAGTTCTTGAGTCGTTCGTTCATGATGTGACAGCATGTAAAGAGAAGACTTAAAACCGAGGAATCGATTGATGAATGAATAAATTCTTTTTCCGGCTCTAAATGCATTTGATTGGCTTCTGTCTTTCACATGATGAAAGGACAACTCAAACCTAATAGAATACTTGAATAATTATTGACAAATGTTTGCATGCGCGAATTAACAAATCACTCCCTGAGATGACTCATCATTCTCAAGTCACATTACAGATTCGTTCAAAATGAACGAATGGTAAATGGTGCTATAGTGAGCTATTTTTAGAGCAGGCCTACGGGCGATTCATGTTATCCTTGTGGGCGACCTGGTGCCCGCGGGCATCATGTTTGTGACCCCTGCCCTACATACTTTTACTGGAGATCGTGAATTATGTATGACTGCAATTCGTTTTTAAAACAAACACTACGGGGTGGTATGGCGCTATTCCTTTTCGCGCTAGCAGCTGACCACTTACCTCCGTATGGACGGCTTTCCTGCTGTTACCAGTTTGTCCCGTCAGCTCACCATGTACGTAGGTTGAGTTGAGATGCATAGAGGAGTTGACCATGACGGTGGGACAGTTCCAGAAAGCGGGTAAGACAAAACCAGAAGCCAAAAAATAAAAATAAACAAGTAAATAACACGGTGAGAATGTGATAAAATTTGAAAATGTGGTAAAAATCAGGTGAGGTCTACTTTTACTTTTTAAAACTGTTGGTTGGGTTTAGGGAAGATGGAGGGTGGGTCAGTCGATCAGTCAGTCAGTGGACAGTGGCCTCTGGTGGATTTATGTGAGAACAGCAGGCATGAATGGCACTCGCGAGAGAAATCTGAGATCTTAAAAAGCATACACAGCGGCCTCTGGTAGATTCGCGAAAACAATAAATGCAATAAAACCTAGCTCATGGGGCGTATTTGACGCCCCATGAGCGTCAAAAACTCCAGAAATACTCCAGAAATGTATATAGCATAACATTATTAGTTTAATAAAATTACAAAACACAACATATTTCAGAGTAATTCTATCTTGATTGACCATATCGATCGAATTGTTTGCATGTATTTCAGTGTCTGGTACTTTTTCCTTTGCCTTTAAATATGCATAACTAAAACATGACTTTCTCATAGCAAAAACATAACTTCATTTCAGACATGTCTCACAAATTTTCACAAAGAGCATTCTCACAGTGATGCAAAACCTTTGCTCTTCAGCTTGCCGGACAATGAGAGTTATCCATCTTCACGGGAGGTCCATAACTTCAAATGTAAATATGACTTGAAAAAAATACAATTCATTGGCCTTTTTAGTAGTTATAGAAATTTTGTAGTTCTAGTATTTTATTAGCATAACTACGCTGGTCTTATATTCTTAGTCTTACATAAAAAAACATAACTAGAAGACTGTGGTCATTAGCATTGACGTTAATGTCTCTTAAAGTGTCATCCACTGTCTTTAAGATGCTGAGTTTTTCTTCATAATCATTAACAGATCTGGCAACTGTATGATGCCCATTGTGAGTGAGTTTCAGCCTTTCAGCATGTTATTTCATGTTGTGGAAACATTCTAGTATACTATTTTTCCTTCTCGCTGAATAGTCAGATGCAATCTGTTAGCATCTCCAGCAAACCTAGACAAAACTGTCCCAGACAGTTACCAATGCCAGCCACGCTGTCCCACTGCCAGCCAGCCAGATGAAGCTATAGGTGGTGAACAGGTTGAGGGGGCTTTCTGAAAGAGTTCAGCCTCCCCCCTTAAACACAGTGAATAGATTTTCTAGCAGATTGTGAGAAAAAATAAAGACTAATGTTGAACCAAAGGCCTGAGCAAACACATCTTAAGGTGAAGACACGGCTTCTGTCTGAGCGTTTAAGCAAACAGTCTGTGGTTTGTCTCATGCGGATCTGACAGTCTGCCATGTCCTCACGATCACCAGCCCAACTGTCATCTCACGTTGTAGTTCTCGCTGCCGAAAACACGCTCCAGAGCTCCAGAGTCAACGCCGTTTGTTTGGCTCTGGCTAAGAAAGCACTGGCAGTTTGTTTTAATTACCCCCATGCTGGGTCTCCTTGCTGGGCTCCGTATGTGAAAGCTGGCCCTCACCCATCGGCCTGCCAAACGGGGGTCTACATCACATGATCTCAGCTCTCAGTTCATGCTAATGCTAGTAGCGCTTATAAGAAAACAATTTGTCGGATGAATATTATTTGCACTTCTCAATTCTACAGATTTTCATATTTTTATTTTCTATTAATGACAGTAGGGGTCAGTAAGCATGAGCTTGTCAGTTACCTGTTAAAATAGGTTCAGAAATCATGCTGAACAATTAATTTGTGAATGGGGTATATACACAGGGACTTTTAATTTTCAGCCAGCCAGCCTCAGCTCTTTCAGTGAACTGTCTTTCCATTATAAAACCGCCACGTTTAAGGTCTGATTTCTTTAAAAATCTGTGATCTTCACTGCCTGATAAATGTACAATCTGAAGAGGGTCTCAGACTGGACAAGAATTACTGCATTAAATTAAATTTTCCCCTGCCGTGTATTTAATATATGACAATTTATTTTACTCCAGTATTTTCAATGGAGTTTCTTCTCACCTGCTGATCCTGACGTTGCTAACAATTACACAATCTTTCATCTCCTTATGCACTTAAACAACTAAATGAATGCTTAAGTCTATTTAACTTAAAATGTATTGTAATTATATTACAACATCGATGCTGTAAAAGCAACCTTATGAATTTGAAAATAGTCACATTAAGCTTTCACCGGAAGATCGTCATTGGCTGAAAATCGGACATTGAAAAACATTTAGGAACGAGTCTTAATTTACAAACTGATTCAAAAATATTTACAGTACTAATTAAAGATTTAGGAATTAGTTTTGTAAATGAAAATTTGTAAAGTAAATCTGCTGTAAAAGGTTGAGCTGTTAACACTCGTTTATTGCTTTCTGACTGAGAAATAAATGTAAGATAAGGTTAAAATTGTGCAAATTGATGTTCGTGCTGCTGTTGACAATCATAGATATAAAACTTGTAAGAGTTTTTCTTAAATGTGAAAAGATTGTTTTGATTTGTTTGCAAATCATTAACACTCATTTAGCATTTATGTATTTTTGTTACATATTAGGTTATAAGAATTATATATTTCTATATTATATATTTCTATATTATTTTCACTTGTTTGCACACTTTCAATTTATCATTAATCACAAATATATCTACTTATCAGTGAATGGCAAGTTTTAAAATATTTCAATAAGCACTTTTTATATAAATAAATAACTACATTCATTCATTCATTTTCCTTTGACTTAGTCCCTTTATTCATCAGGGGCTGCCACAGCAGAATGAACTGCCAACTTATCCAGCATATGCTTTACACAGCGACAATCCAATACTGGGAAACATTCATTTAAATTCTTTCAAACATTTATTCAAACTCATTTACTCACATATACTATGGCCAATTTAGTTCATTCAATTCACCTATACCACATGTCTTTGGACTGTGGGGGAAACTGAAGCACCTGTAGGAAACCCACGCGAACACGGGGTGAATATGCAAACTCCACAGAGATATGACAACTGGCCCAGCCGGGACTCGAACCAGCAACCTTCTTGCTGTGAGGCAACAGTGCTAGCCCCTGAGCCACCGTGCTGCTCCTATATAAGTACATTATAAATCAGTTACCTTAGTACACTGAGTCTGACACGTCAAATTGAAATCGACGACCTACTATATTATTAGTGCATCTTTATTCTTACTACTAAACGTATGTACTTTTTTCATCACTGATTAGGTACAGTATATCTTTATATGCTGTATTGTGAATCTATTCATGTTGAATCTTGACCCCTGTAATTGATAACTTCTAAGACACAGAGATGCACGCAGAAAGCTTTGAGAAAAATAACAGGATCTCATTTCTTTAAATTAAATTGCATGTGGTCTTGGCTTCTAACTTCAAATTGCAGGGGTGGCCAGTAGCTTTGATATTTGGAGTGATGTTTGAGGATCAAACCAAACCTTACATACACTTCATTCGACAGGCTTATCTGACCTCTTTGAAACCCGAGGCTCCTCTCCTATGCTACATTAAACTAGCAGCGCCTTGCTTTACAGCTCTGATCAGTTGCCTTATGTAACTATAAAAGGTCAAGACAGTAATCCAGAACACACATGCTAAAATAAGCAGGTATATTAAATTTCCTGTGTATTAAGTGCTTTAATAAGTTTAAAGTCATAGTTATTCAAAATTAAATTATACATGCTTCTCAATTTATCAAACATACATGTTCTTTACATACAAGTTAGCAAGTGTGCATGTTCTTAAAATATATTATATACAGTAAATAAACCATGTTAAATTTTTATTCTGGCAAACCTACTGTATGTTAGAAATCATGTTAGAACACATAGCCTTAGTTAGTAAACATGTTACACAGTATGCTCTTCGCGCAGATGTTAGCTTTTAGCAAACATGCAGGCTTTTACATTCATGTTAGCAAACAATCAGAATTAGCAACATGTTAGCAAACATACATCCTGAAATCACACATAGCAAATTAAGACCTTTATTGTTACAGCCTCTTAAATATGTCTAATGGATGTTAAATATCATAAGGCAAGGCAAGGCAAGTTTATTTATATAGCACATTTCATACACAGTGGCAATTTAAAGTGCTTTACATAAACAGAAATAAAATTTAAAGGATAAGAAAATGAAAACAAATAATAAAAAACAGATAAAAACAGATTAAAATGTGTTAAAACAAGTTATAAAAGAATGAAAAAGAAAAGAAAGACACAATAGTGCGATCTGTCGGACGTACTGTAGCACAGTGCTCATTCAGTAAATGCACAGCTAAACAGATGTGTTTTCAGTTTTGATTTGAATGTGCTTATTGTTGGAGCACATCTGATCAATTCCGGAAGCTGACTCCAGCAGCGGGGGGCGTAATAGCTGAAAACAGATTCACCCTGCTTTGACTGAACTCTTGGAATTTCTAGTTTATGTGATCCTAATGATCTGAGTGATCTATTAAGTTTGTATTCAGTGAGCAAATCTGTAATGTATTGAGGTTCTTGGCCACTTAGTGGTTTATAGACAAGTAGTAATACTTTAAAATCTATTCTGAATGTAACTGGGAGCCAGTGTAAAGATCTGAGGACAGGTGTGATGTGCTCTGATTTCCTGGTTCTGGTCAGAATCCTGACCGCAGCGTTCTGAAGGAGCTTCAACTGTCTGACTGTCTTTTTGGGAAGGCCAGTGAGGAGGCCGTTACAGTAATCTACCCTGCTGCTGATAAAAGCATGAACAAATTTCTCTAAGTCTTCACTAGAAACAAAGCATCTAATTCTTGCAATGTTTTTGAGATGTAAGAATGTGTTGTTTATAGATCATAGAACATGTTGTTTATAGTTTAGAAGGTTTATAAACCAGATTTTATAGATTGAAAATGGATCGGATTTGGACCCAATTGTCAGATTTGGATTGTCTGAAAGAGAATTTAGTACACAGAAGAACAAATGCTTTGAAATATATATATTGCAGATTATCTGGGCATGTGCCCTTAATATTTGTAGATGTACATCATATCATCCATTATCAAAGAGTTTCATTTTTAGCAATGGACAGATTCTTAGCATTGTAAACAAACATACTATACATGTTCTTTTAGCATTCATGTTAGCCATATACATGTTCTTAGAATAAAACTTAGGAAGTGAATATTCAAGGAAGGTCATGTAACATGTAGTCTACCTGTAAGCCAACACACATAACCCATTCCTAATATTCATGCTAGCAAACCTTAGCATTCATTTTAGTGAGCTTAATATTTATTGTTTGTAAACTTACTCACATACTGAAATATTCTTAATATGTTCTAACCATGACTATCTAACACAGTTCAGTTTATGGAGTTATTTGCTAACAAAACATGGCTCAGGGGTTTTTGATAAGGAAAACAAATAAAACGTACAGAGCTGTGAGTTGACGATAGTAAGTAAATGTTAGCCAATAATTGTAAGGTGGCATTTATGGTAGCAAATGTACAAGTTCTTAGCAAACATAAAAGTTATTAGCAGTCATGTTAGCAAATGTACAAGTTCTTAGCAAACATAAAAGTTATTAGCAGTCATGTTAGCAAATGTACAAGTTCTTAGCAAACGTAAAAGTTATTAGCAGTCATGTTAGCAAATGGACATTATTAGCAAGCAGGTTTGCTACTTATGTATTCTTGGCAAACTGTCAGCAAACCACATACTTATAGTAAACATGTTAGCAAATACATGATCTGTGTGGGTTATCACTGTGGAAATGGGCTTCACTGATCCCAAAAACTCTGGTATTGTTTACATCCGCACAGCTAAAGTGTTTTATGACCTACCCACATGCTTTTCATAATACTACACAGAAGCCGAAGAGGAACCCAGGGGCCATTGGGGAATCATTGATAGATTCTAATTGAGACACAGTTCAAAGATCTGACTTGCATTTTATTAAAACAACCCTCACAGGCACTCGAGGCCTTATCATATCCTGTCATTTGACCTCCTTTTAAATCCAGTTTTACACACACAAGTCAGCCAAGGCTGGGCACTGTGGTTACACCAGTAGGCAAGAGAAAAAAAAGAGGGTAAAAGCGGCTTCCTGTCCGGTAATTACACACTGGTCTTGGAGACCGTGGTTTGGAAATTCAAGTTGTCCGTCAACTTCCCCAGAAAAGCCAGTGCAGTTGGGAAAACAGGGAGGCTGACGAGCCCCTCTGCTGTTTCCTGTTCTGGCCTGCCAGTCCAGACGCGTGCGAGTCCTAAGCACATGTCCGGTTTACTGTAACGGCACTCATTAAGACTGGAGGTACGCTCAGGAAACAGGACATGGGCCTGTCTCAGCATTATATTTGTTTAGTGCGGCTCTTAGAGAGAGAGAGAGAGAGAGAGAGAGAGAGAGAGAGAGAGAGAGAGAATGAGGGAGAGAATGTATGCGTGTTGAAGAGAGAAAAAAATGTTTCCTGGTTTTAAGCGAATGTGACTATTACTGAGGTATTAATGCCTGCAGATTGCATGCTTGTTCCTGCCCCCGCATCCGCCCGCACTTCTCCATCCACAGCCGTGAAATTGGGACCATGTGTTCTGTGCGCCGCTCCAGTTCGGCAACAAGACACAGGGCTGTTTTTCTTTCTCGTTCCTTCTGCCGGAACTGTGGGCTCAGGAAAAAGTTGCGCTAACACACACACACACACACACACACACACACACACACACACACACACACA
>CAIGQQ010032019.1:1492466-1523354 GCA_903798035.1 Danio albolineatus
GTTAAATTTAGCCCAAATGTTTGTAATTAATTGTGAAATATTCCGCTGTCTATATGTAGCTCCTTGTATAGCCACAGTCAGTAAGCTGAGATCTGGGTTTTAGACACAGCTCAGGTCATGGGAACATTAGTCTTTTATCTTTAGGCTGATTGACCACGGCAGAACCCAGTGAAGGATATAAGAGCTGCTTTTGTGTGAGTCTCATTAAAGCACACCGCCTCCCCTGTGTTGTTTTATCCTCCTCGTCTCCTGTTTATCTAACATCCTATCCCACCGCTCAGGATAACACTGTCCAAAAAGCCTTAATCCCATTCCTCTTTGCCATAGAAATGACATTGGCAGATAAAACCAGAGGCCTATCTCTGCTGGGTAGCTTGTAGGGCAGGTCACAGATATGGCTGTCTTCATGCCAGTGCGAAGGTTGTCCTCCAGGCCTTCAGATAGCACTTTATGTGTTGTATTTTTTTGGTTTCCTTTTTCTTTTAGGAAATTTATTTGTTTTCAGGGTGTCCCCGGGGTCTTAAAAAATATTAAAAGTTGATAAGTCAATTTAGAGAAATTTAAGGCCCTTAAAAAGTCTTAAATGCTGTTACAAGGTATTACATTTTGCATCATTTTTGATTATACAGTTATATGATTATAGTTTAATGCTAAATTTCAGATATACCTAAGGCCTCTCAAAGTGGTGTTTGTGTAAATAATGTTCTTGATCAACATTTTTCCACCTCTGATGGCATTTCTGGCAAGAAGTTAGTATTGTAGTAAACAGATATTCCCTTAGTTATCACCAATTCCCAAACTCTGAACCAGCCATAATTTTAACTGTATCAAGAAGGCAAGGCAGAACATGTTGAGTAGCTCCTCCTCTTCTTAAAAAAAAACCAATAGCATTTCATTTGTGTCAAAGCTCTGCCATTCAGAGCTAAAAAGTGCACCAGACTCATGACAACCACAGGCTGTGATAACAATACTGAGTCTGTCTAACAGTTTCTAATACAGCATTCTGAGTATTTCAGACACGTTTTGAGATCTGTACTGACTCGCAGATATGATCCACTCCGTGTCGCATCTCTTGACCAGAGCAGACTGTGTGTGGTTCACATGACATTATTGTGAAACCAGATTTTATTCACCCCAGTGAAGATCACATTTATGCTGTCTGAAAGTTTTATCCCCTATATAGTGAACTATATCGAATACAGGAACTGTGTGACAGACTTAAAGGGTTAGTTCGCTTAAAAAATGAAAATTCTGTCAAGAATTACTCACCCCTGAGACCTTCCTTCATCTTTAGAAAACAAACAGAAATATTTTAGATCAAATCTGAGAGCTCTCTTGGCCTCAAAGCTTCAGTAACACTTTTGTGTGCCCAAAAACTGTAAAAATGACAGTGTTCACCTGTGCCTTTTGTGTCCTATCAGGGTGTGTGTTTACTACAGCCAATATGACCATTGTGTGTTGCTCTGTTGACTCTAATGGCAACATATAGTACTGTCCAGAGTAAACACGGAAGACAAGGTCTAACAAAGTAGTTTTTACAGTTTTTCTGCTGAACAAAAGTATTCTTGGAGCTTTGTATGATTACAGTTTATCTGTACTTTGGACATCTCAGTACTGTTGTTGGCAACGGAGGATAAGAGAACTCTCGGATTTCATCTAAAATGTCTTAATTTGTGTTCTGAAGATGAACGAAGGCCTTAAGGAATTGGAATGACATAATTAATAGAAATAAAATTTTTGAGTGAACTAACCCCTGTTGACAAGCTGAAGTGCACACTAGCTTACTGTATAAACCAACATACTTAATATAACACTTAAAAAAAACTTTCATTTTACTTTAAATCAGCGTTCTGAGTGCTCGGGGCCTGACAGGGTGGCTGCAGTGCACTTTGCATCCTCGGCAGGGCTTTGACTATGTCTTTGTTCCATATCACAGTAGTGTTTCTAATTAAGCTGCAGAGATGGAGACAGACAGGCTGCCGGTCGCCTGCAACACTCTGGTGCGGCGCTGCTGTAAAAAATGAACTCCTCACACCTCCTGTCCTGTGCACAGTCTGTGACCCGCAGCTCTCAGTCTCTGCTGGAGCTGTGTGCTAGTCATCATGCATAACTGTTGACATATATAACTGCTGGGGGAAAAAAGGATTTATGTAGTTAAACATGCCGATATTTGTATACACTTTTTTCAGCCATATAGTCATAGTAATTTAGTGTGTTAACAAATGCGTTAACACAAGACAAATTCCTATAGTTTGGCAAGCTTATCTAATGTGAGGATCGTTTGAGCGTTGTAAATGGTAACACTTTATTTCGATGGTTCATTTGAGCATTAGTAGACTGTCTACTTAATATTTGTTGATACTGACATTCAACAGACATTTAACTGACTATAAGAAACTTTGCAAGTACATGTCAACTTACACTAACCCTACCCCTAACCCCAACCTAACAGTCTACTTAAAATCTAACGAGAATTAGTTGCAATGTAACTTAAATTCAACAAACGGACCATCAAAATAAAGTGTGACCTTGTAAATTACAGTGGCCGAGAGAGCTTAACTGGCTGCAATTAAAGAAAACACAAACAATTACAGAAAACAGCAACAAATTAAGAAAAGATCTTTATCAGTTTGATAGGAAATGCACACACAAATAGCTTGGAACACAAAGGTAATGTTTCAAGGGGAACCAAAAATGTGACGCACTATGGTTATTTAGGTTTTTTACAACCCAGGCTCATTCTGAAAATGTACCACTATATACATTTCTGGAGAGCACTAAATAAGTACCAGGAGCTATGCTTTTTGCATTTTTTGTTTTTGCAAATCCACCAGATGCTGCTGTGTATGCTTTTTTCAGATCTCAAATTCCTCTCATGATTACCATTCGTGCCTGCTGTTCTTGTGTAAATCCACCAGAGGCCGCTGTCGAATGAATGACTGAGTGACTAAGGGGGCCGTTTACACTAGTGCGTTTTAGTTTTAAAACGATCCGCGTCCACACTAGCGTTTCACTTAGCATTTCTGAACATATGTCCGTCCACATTACTCCAGCGAAAACGTATATCTTGTGACCATTCGCGCACTCTGGGCATGCGCGTTCAAGTATAAACAGGAAGCATATGTCTCGCTCGGCATTCTAAATAGGACTTCCGTCACTTGAAACGTGAGCGATTAGCGAGTGCTCGAACAATAGCTTGCCTCTTGTGAATATATGCAGCTGTTTTAGTAAAAAAGGTTTAACTGCACAATGGTGCCTACAACGCTCCCATTTCTGTGTCCATGTTGTTTACAGTGAAGGCTGGTCTGCCGTTTTCCGGTGGCGTTGTAGTCATGTGATAGGGGCTTGACAAATAAGGCAAGGATACGCAATGACCCAAGCGCCGCAATCACGTAGCGAATCTCAGCAGCCACGCCTTCGTTTTCAGATGTCTCCATTTTGCCCCATCCACACTGAGACAGAGCAGCAGCGTTTTAGAATGAAAACGGCCTCTCCAGCGTTTCCAAAATGCTCCGTTTTTGGGGCTCGAAAACTCCGGCGTAGTGTGGACGGATGGCATAACCGTAGGAAAATGTATGCTTTTTAAAACGAAAACGCATTAGTGTAAACGGGGCCTAAATGACTGATCGACTGACTCACCCTCCTCCTTCCCTAAACTCAACCATTAGTGTTTTCAAAAGCACAGATTAACCGACATACATGGCGAGCTAACTTGACAAACTGAAAAAAGCAGGAAAGCCGTCCATACAGAGGTATGCTGTCAGCTGGTGTGAAAAGGAACAGCGTCATACGTCCCCATAGAGTTCGTTTTAAAGATGAAATGCAGCCATACGTAGCTCTGGCTACATAATTCGCGATCTACAGAAATGTATATTGGGCTACGTTTTCAGAATGAGCCTATGTTGGTTATTTATGCTAATTATATACAAAAGACAGTGGAATTGTGTTATCAGGATGTAAAAACAAAAACTCAGGCTGCGTCCGAAACCGCATACTTCCATACTATACAGTACGCTAAAAACAGTACGTGAGCCGAGTAGTATGTCCGAATTCATAGAATTCGAAAATCAGTATGCGAGAAGTACCCGGATGACTTACTACTTCCAGCGAGATTTTGCACACTGCGCTATCCCATGATGCCCCGCGAGAGAATTCATGAATGGGAGTGAAGCGACGCAACTGACGCAGGTAGGTCACGTGACCATGACAAAATGGCGGATGTAGTACGTCTGAATTCCATTCATACTTCTCACATTCATACTGTATTGAACGTACTTTTCTAATGACCGAGCAGTACGTTTAAATTTAAATGCAGTACCTACTGAGTAGTAGGCGGTTTCGGACGCAGCCTCACTTTTCAAAAATCACCCTAAAACTTCATTGAGCAATACTGCCCAATAAGCAAATCCCAGCTGGGTCCGTCACATTTCTGTGTCCCCTTGAAACATTTCTGTTGTGTTCATTTCTGTTTGCATGTGTTGTGAGAAAATGCAGCATTGTGTTTGCGTTGTAAGGATTTGCAAAACATATGCTGTCTTACTGATGAAGATCTTTTCTTAATTTGCTGGTGTTTTTTTTGTAATGGCTATGTTTTCTTAAATTGCAGTGTGCTAGGGCTCAACACAAAACAACAGTTTCTATCTGGAGCTAGCTTCATTGGGCTTGCGGCTCTCAGCACAGCCCACACTTGTCACTGCTACCAAGCCGATCAATTACAGAGCTTATGCTATGCATCGTTGTGATGTGTAGTTACATGTTTTGAGAGGTGGGCGCCAGCGTCAGTGTCGACGTCGGCGAGGGTTATGCGACCGTGTGAAGGCTGTGCCTGAGCACTCGTATGCGCTTGACGCAGAAATATAAACCAGCTTTTAAGCTCTTTCAGCCACCATAGTAAATCCCATATAAATGATAAATAAAGGCTCAGTTATATTCTGAACAGAAAAAGTAAATAAACAAGTCTGATTCACAACAACAACAACAACAACAACAACAACAACAACAACAACAAAATAATCAAACTGTATCATACATTTATGGTGGAGCACATCTAGATGTCTCCAAGTCATGCTAGCAGTTGATCATGTTGGTATACTGACTGAAGTTAGGCAACAAAACATATTGAGTATAGTCAGCCATATCAAGACCATATCAAGTTGGCATTTCTGCGTGGAGTTCTTCCTGTCTTGGTGTAGGTTTCCTTCGGTGCTCCGGTTTCTCTTACAAGTCCAAAGACATGTACAATGGGTAAATTGGGTAAGCTAAATTGGCCCTAGTGTATGTGTGTGAATGAGTGTGTATGGATGATTAATAAAGGGACTAAGCTTACAAGAAAATGAATGAATGAATGAATGGTAAACAAGAAGCCCTTGACTCTTGTTATGTTTTTATGACTACAGCAGGCTGAAGGAGTTCATTCTAAAATTAAAATGACACCAAAATAAACCCCCAAAAGCCAGCAGACTTAGTTCTGTCATCAAAACAGATCATTAAGTGCAAAGTAAGCTGAATCCTCTGACTGTCCATAAACACTGCGAGAACTCCACAATGGCATTTACTCAGACTGTCCTGCAAGCTTCATTAGGAGATTAGAGCTCTCCTTTTTCTGCTGTCTTCTCCACCAAAGAGCCTCTTATCAGCCCCCTGAGGTTGTGCCACAGGGAGGAAGGTGAGTATGTGAATGGACACACTGCACATTATCATGTAGGGAAGGCCACAGTGATAAGACTTGGCTTTCTCACCCATCTGATGACCCTGACTCCCCCACTTCTCAAGCCGGTGTCAGCCCTAAATCACAGCACAGATCACAATCAGAACTCATTGAATACCTCTTACTTTTAAATACGCTGCATGTTTGTGTAGTCGACATATTAGTTAAATGAATTTTCGAAAAATAAAATGTTTTAACCACTATATATATGGAATAATATACTGTATATGGCATATTAACCACTAATATTCCAGTGGTTAAATTTATGTAAACCACATCATTTTGTATTACATACAGAATGACTGTTACATGTTTCTTTTTATTTGTGCATTAATTAATGTTGAAAAATATGCCTAATTATAAAATATTTTACAAATCAGTCAATCAATCAATTAAAACATTCAATAAAATAAAGAACAATATGATTATACTGTCACACTGTCATAGTTAACTAAAACCATAAAACTAATATATTGTTCTTGATTGAAAATTTTAATAAAAGAGGTACTTTTGAGCTAATTGGCGATATATTTATTCATTTTCTTTTTGGCTTAGGCCCCGTTTACACTAGTGCGTTTTCGTTTTAAAACGCATAAGTTTTGCTACGGTTACGCCATCCATCCACACTACGCCGGAGTTTTCGAGGTGCGAAAACGGAGCGTTTTAGAAACGCTGGAGAGGGCGTTTTCATTCTAAAACGCTGCTGTTGCGTCTCAGTGTGGATGGAGGGAAACGCATACTTTTGAAAACAGAGGCGTGGCTGCTGAGATTCGCTACGTGATTGGGGCTTTGGGTCATTGCGTATCCTTCCCTTATTCGTCAAGCGCACGTGGCTATAACGTCACCGGCAGACGGCAGACCAGTCTTCACTGTAAACACTGTATTTTCGATAGCGATAGATGTTTTATATTCATTTGTTACTTTAAGTAACAACTCAACCTCGTCGTCTGTCCTCAAAAAGACCTCTCTTTCTTTCTTTACCATCGCGTTCATCGTTCAACGAGCGTTTGTTGACTAACAATAACCAAATGCCGAGCGAGACGCATGCTTCCTGTTTATACTTGAACGTGCATGCCCAGAGTGCGCGAATGGTCACGTGATATACGTTTCTGGTAGAGTAGTGAAGACGGAGATCTGTTGAGACGCTGGGTGAAAACGCGAGTGTGGACGCGGATCATTTTCTTGCAAAAACGCCGTTTTAAAACTAAAACGAACTAGTGTAAATGGGGCCTTAGTCCCTTTGTTAATCACCACAGTGGAATGAACCACCAACTTATCCAGAATATGATTTAGTGTATGCCCTTCCAGCTGCAACCCATCACTGGGAAACATCCATACACACTCATTCACACACATACGGACAATTTAACTTATTCATTTTTCCTATACCATATGTCTTTGGACTGTGGGGGAAACCAGAGCACCCGGAGAAAACCCACATGAACACTGGGAGAACATGCAAACTCAGAAATGCCAACCTTGTGCCCCAGTGCTACTATATTTATATTTTTTTTATGTACAGATTTTTACAAATATATAAAATCTATATAGATGCTAAGAAAAAAAATAAACTTTTACTAAGACTTTAACTGAATTAAGTAAAACTAAGCTGAATTAGCGCCACGGTGGCGCGTGAGTAGCACGTTCACCTCACAGCAAGAAGGTCGCTGGTTCGATCCCCGGTTGGGGCAGGTCTCGGTTGGGCCAGTTGGCATTTTTGTGTGGAGTTTTGCATGTTCTCCCCGTGGTTGCGTGGGTTTCCTCCGGGTGCTCCGGTTTCCCCCACAGTCCAAAGACATGCGGTACAGGTGAATTGGGTAAGCTAAATTGTCCATAGTGTATGTGTGTGAATGAGAATGTATGGATGTGTTTCCCAGAGATGGGTTGTCGCTGGAAGGGCATCCGCTGCGTAAAACAAATGCCGGATAAGTTGGCGGTTCATTCCGCTGTGGCGACCCCGGATTAATAAAGGGACTAAGCCGAAAAGAAAATGAATGAATGAATAAACCGAATTAAACTAATCTTAATTAAACTCAATTAAAAATATTACAATATACATAATTCCTTCCTGAAGGACAATCAACTCCTCGTTGAAAAAAAATCTAGTCTTTTAAAAATATTAATTTCTTTCATTCTTATATGAATGTGAATCGTATTTCTGGTTATGTGAAATAGCGAACAGCATCAAATGTTAACCTCTAATCTACAGTTGAAGTCAGAATTATTAGCCCCCCCTGAATTATTAGCCCCCCTGTTTCTTTTTCTCCCCAATTTCTGTTTAACGGAGAGATTTTTTTAAACACATTTTTAATCATAATAGTTTTAATAACTCATTTCTAATAGGTGAATTATTTTATCTTTGTCCTGATGACAGTAAATAATATTTTACTAAATATTTTTCAAGACACATCTATACAGCTTAAAGTGACATTTAAAGGCTTAAGTAGGTTAATTCGGTTAAGTAGGCAGGTTAGGGTAATTAGGCAAGTTATTGTAATATGATGGTTTGTTCTGTCGACTACCGAAAAAAAAAAATTGCTTAAAGGGGCTAATAATTTTGACCTTAAAATAAAAACTACTTTTATTCTAGCCAAAATAAAACAAAATTTTCTCCGGAAGAAAAAAAATGATCAGACATACTGTGAAAATTTCCTTGCTCTGTTAAACAGAATTTGGGAAATATGTAAAAAAATCATAGGTAATATGTAAAAAAATCATAGGGGGGCTAATAATTCTGACTTCAACTGTATATCAGTGCTTGTTTCCCATAAGCGAGGTTATGTTGAGCATGTGGAGCCAAACCGTCCCACACACACACACACACACGCACTCCCATGCACCCCAGCAGGCCTGATAAACTTGCCCAGCAGGGCCATGGGACAACAGTGATAATGAGATCACAGGAACACAAGCCCCCTTTGATAAAACATGCTGTACCACTGGAGAGCATCACTTACCAGCTTCACATATCAGCTGAAAATGACCAATGACTTAATGCCTGCTCTGAACTATTACTGTCTCACTGAGGAATGTACTGTAGATGTGATTTTTGTGAGTTGGGTCACATTTTATTTTGATGGTCCATTTGTTGAATATAAGTTACATGCGTCTAAATGCCAAATAATTCTCATTAGATTATAAGTAGTCTGTTAGGTTGGGGTTAGTGTAAGTTGACATGTACTTGCAAAGCTTCTTATAGTCAGTTAAATGTCTGTTAAATGTCAGTATCAACAGATATTAAGCAGACAGTCTACTGATACTCCAATGGACCGTTAAAATAAAGTGTTACCATGAGTTGTACTGCTATCAAACCACTGAGTGTTTCAATGATGAGGCTTCAAACTTTGGGCTGGCACTAAAACTTTGTACAAATGGCAGAAAATCTGGAAATCTGTCACGGTTGTCAGGTGCATGCGCTCTGTCTGTTCATGTTTGTTGTTGTCACGTAGGTCTGTGTGCTCCGATGTGTGTTTTGTTTACATCACGTGATCAGCGGGACTATCAGCAGTTTCAGCTGATGGCACTTAGCTCACCTATATTAGAGCGGAAAGCCAGGACATCACTGTCAGTCCGTAACTCCGTGTTCATGATCTATTTGTGACTTGTCAGGATCAGCTTGGACTGGCTTTCTTGATGTTCCTGTTGTGAGTCCAGTGTCTAAGGCCGTACTCACACCATGCTATCCGAACCGTGCTCAGGCCCGTTTCCCGGATCGTTTGAGAAGTGTGAGCGCTCTGAATCAGGCTCAGGCACGGTTCATTTGGCCGGCCAAGGCCCGGTTGGAAGAAGTGTGCTTAAGCCCGGTTCACTGGGGCCAGGCGCGGTACGCTATAGTGTGAGTGCCAAGCGCGCCTGAGCCCAAAACTGAGGATGCAACGTCACTTGCTGCGACGCACGAGCAGCACGATTTCGTGAAAATTTCCGAGCCACAAAGGCGATAGACCTGTTCAACATTATGCTGTGACTGGGTTGTGCACCACTGCTGAGCAAACGATTTAAAAAATCACTAACAAACTTAACAAAGCTGTGGACTCCATTGTGCTTAGCGTGCTCAGCGTAGCTCTTCCTGTTTATCTTTAGTACGTCGCACTATAATGACGTAAGCGGGCTTGGGTACGGATGCTTAAAACGCAGTGTGACTGCGGGCCGGTTTGGGCACGGTTCGAATAGCATAATGTGAGTACGCCCTTAGGCCTCATTTACACTAATGCGTTTTTGTTTTAAAACGCACAAGTTTTGCTATGGTTACGCCATCCGTCCACACTACGGCAGAGTTTTCGAGCCGCAAAAACGGATCGTTTTAGAAACGCTAGAGAGGCCGTTTTCATTCTAAAACGCTGCTGCTCCGTCTAAGTGTGGATGGGGGGAAACGGAGACATTTGAAAACGGAGACGTGGCTCCTGAGATTCGCTACTGAGATTCGCTTTTGGGTCATTGTGTAACCTTCCCTTATTCGTCAAGCCCCTATCACATGACTATAACGCCACCAGAAGACGACAGACCAGCCTTCACTGTAAACAACATGGACAGAAATGGGAGCATTGTTTGCACTATTGTCCGTTTTAGGCGCCATTGTGCAATTAAACTCTGCCTTTTTTACTGCAACAGCTGCAAATATTTGCAAGAGGCAAGCTATTGTTCAAGCACTCGCTAATCGCTCGCGTTCCAAGCGGCGTAAGCCCTATTTAGAATGCTGAGCGAGACACATGCTTCCTGTTTATATTTGAACGTGCATGCCCAGAGTGCGCAAATGGTTACGCGATATACGTTTCTGGTGGAGTAGTGTGTACAGAGATGTGTTCAGAAACGCTGGGTGAAGCGCTAGTGTGGACGCGCATCGTTTTCATGCTAAAACGCTGTTTTAAAACTAAAACGCACTGGTGTAAATGGGGCCTTAGGAGTGTAAATGTCCATGCTGCCATCGCACTGTTTACTTTTGCTGCACTTACATTACATTAATAAACTCTTACTTGCATTTGGATGCTTGATCATTTACACTATCGTAACAGAATCGACTGAATGAATTTTAAAATTTAAAACTGTTTGATACTAAAGGATATGTAAAATGAGCCTATATTCAATAAAGTGCAGTGTTCCTTTAATAATTCTGGCTTTGCCACTGGGAAATACTGTATATCACACTGAAAGTTGGATACCAGAGGATTTTGAGCTTAGCCGAAGCCAATTTTTGCAGCTTAGCACATAAAACAATTGGATGATGACATTTATTCACAGAAACAGGGTTATTAGGCTATGGGGAGTATTTATAGTCTTATAAGCTAATAAATTTGACGTGCTGTGTGTTTTGGGTCTAATACAAGTCGTTTTTTTTTAAGAATTATCTTGCGCAGGTCAGTTGTTTAGTTGTCAGTTGTTTAGTAAGAATAGTTGAGCAAACGTTGAGCAAATCTTGCCAAAAATTGGTGCAAGTCATGATTGTGAAAAATCCTGATTGTTTAGGATAAAAATAAAATCCAAGAGTGTGACTACATGACACATCTTCAATTTGTTTTGTGGGCGAAACCACATGTGACATCAAACGGACTGAGCTACAGACGATGGTTCGCCCAGAGACTAAATTAGCACATTTATTGTGAATAGAGTTTGAAACTGTTAAAGTCCCACCCATGTTTTATAGAGTTGAGATGGTGCTGGATTTTTATTTAAAGCCAGCAATAACATAACAGGAATTTAGCCTTCCCATGCATGCTACCAGGCACTGGTGCTAAATGGACACAAAAATAGCATCTGAAGTATTTTATCTGACTTTTTTGGGGGGGGTTTCGCTGTTTAATGTTTTGAAATAAGACATTTAGGCCGTGTATGCTATTAAAGTCTTTTGGTGGGCCTAGAAAAAAATAGCTGAAATGTTTGTTGGCACCATTCCTCAACACCAAACCACACAGCTGGGATTCTTAGAAGGCAATTTCTATTCTGTACTGGAGCTGCATTCAGGATCTCTTAACATGTCCTCATAGACCTTCTTTATTAAAAGCCTGTTCAGAGGTGGGTCCACTATAAATACACCTTTGCACTGGAGTTGAAGTGAGAAGGTCTCAGTGGAGCCTTGTGTGCAGTCACTGGGCTGAAAGAGGGAGAACTGTCTAGGGCGAATATATAGCAGGTAAAAATAAACATTAAGACCATCATGATTTTTCCTGGTAAATACATTGCATGACATTGAACCAGATTTTTGCAAAACACAAACAATTTAAACATACACTGCAAATTTGCCAGTGTACTTTACACAACAGATGTTGAATTTAACACTTTCCTGGTGTATATATGAGTCCCACCAGCCAAGTGCCCAGGTTACACATCCAAAAGTGTTGAATAAATACACCTCTGCAGTGTAAAATATTTTCCATTTGGAGTGTAAAAATGCACACCACATTAAATATTTTTAACACCTGCAGGGCAAATTGTCTAGTGTACATATAACTCCAGAGGTGTTAAATTACACTCTCTTCTGGTGTATATACGAGTCCCACCAGCCCAGTGTA
Organism: Danio albolineatus; assembly: GCA_903798035.1. Classification (NCBI taxonomy): domain Eukaryota; kingdom Metazoa; phylum Chordata; class Actinopteri; order Cypriniformes; family Danionidae; genus Danio; species Danio albolineatus. The sequence goes on from CAIGQQ010032019.1 coordinate 1,504,677, forward strand.
TAAGTTACACTTTAAATAGTGTTGAATATGTACACTTATGCAGAGTAGATAATTTTACACTAAAGCGGGTCGCACACCAGAAGCACCGCTCGAGCCATGGAGTGCCATGCATTTCAGAATTAAAAACATAGGTTTCTATCAAGGTACACACACCGGTGGCGCAACTCAGGACACTGTTCATATTACTGCCGTGCCACAGAGCGCCATGTGAATAGTTTCATCTAGTGAACATCTAGTGTGCGACACTTCCAACTGTCGCTCCATGTCACGGCACTGAGCGGCGCATCCCGTGTGCGACTGGCTTAAGAGTGCAAAAACTGTATACTAGAATAAATACTCAAAAATTCCAGTGTTAAATATAAAGTGTGATTTTTTTCTGGTGTTGTTCAGTGTTAAAACCGGAGTACATTAACCCAATTTTCAGTGTATTTCCCACTACTGATGGGAAGTCCAGTTTTTTTACAAGAACCGATTCTCAGACTAACTGTGATCAAACCAGTTTGTTTTTTTAAACTTAAAAACATGTCTTGTTGCATTTTAAAATGCAAAGAGTTGAATGTATTGAAATTATTTCTGAAAAGATTAATGAACATTTAATAAATTAAAACTATTTTCAACATATTTGATTGCTGTTATCTGTCACACACCAACTGATAATATAGGGAAAAATGAAATATATTAACACTTTGAAGGGTAACACACACTCCAGTTCGATGTAAGAATAAACTCTTACTGTGTTAAAATGAACTTTGTGAGTAATGTACAAATTTAGACAGTGTTATTTTAACTCCAAAATGGATGGAGTCATATGTACACCCAAGAAGTGTTAAGTTAAACTCGAATTGAGTTTAATGTACACTGATTTTTGCTGTGCATCACTGGTAGGTCATATTTAGCATAAATTATTATTTTAACTTTCTTTTCTTTAAACTGAGTTGAGTAAAAGTTAACATTTGTCCCACATGAAATTCACAAAGAAATATGTATATTTGAATGTTTTAACACCCTGGAATAATAATAATAATAATAATAATAATAATAATAATAATAATAATGTCAACAAACTCTTTTCTTTTGCCTTACTAAAATGAGTGTTTAAGTGTTTAATTTAAATGTTTAATTTAAATGTTAAAAACAGTTTAGGTACACTTGGATTTTAACGCTATAACACTACAGGGGCTTACAGGGGCTTGCACCAGAAATTCAACACTATATAATTTGCTGTGTACAAACAAATTGCTTATACATTATGACTGGTTTTGTGTTCTATGGTCACATATTACATGAACAATGTCTTCAATGTCTTGAGCACATTGGAATGAATTGCGTTTGCAAATATTTTATGCAATAGTTATATTTTGCAGATAAAGTGAATTTGCATCTTTGGATGTAATCATAGCTACTGACAACAAGGCAAATTTATAACACTTCCATATCTAATTAATTTTATGCATATTTATTCTATATTTAATATTAATCAATGTGTATATGTGAATGAAACCCTTGATTGTGTTTCTTTAGACACAAACTCTTTAATGGGAAAACAAAGCACTTCTTTAGTTTTTACTAAAGACGCAGTTAAATATTAGCACTGAAAAACGTGGACACGGATATCTTCTTGTGGCAGTTGTATATGTATCTGTAAGAGCTTCTTTCAGAATGAAAATTTATGGGAGGCGCATGTTTAGTTCAATTATGCTAATTTAAATTACGGTTATCAGTTTATTAGCATTTGTGGTGTCATGTTATAGTATGATTATTACTTTACTTTGACAAAGTGAGTGAACCCATTGCCTTAGAAGCAACATTTTACTTAAAGTCAGTAAACCTATTGACTTAATTTAACATAGTTTGTTTACTTAATAAATGTAAGGCAACAGGTTTACTCTTTCATGCTCTTTATAGTCAATCACTGCTTGTTTGCAATTTAATTTGCACTGTGTTAGACAGTATGACAATAAGCTGCTGCACATTTGTATTTTAGTTTGCACTTTGTCAGTGTCATTTCCTCTACAACTGTCAGTTTTTTGAGATGGTTCTTATTTGCGCTGTTTTGATATGAGAAAATAGGAATATTTTCATAATTAACAAATATTCTGTGTTCAAAAGGGGCACAGAGACTATAATACAGACTTTCCAACAACACTCGTAAGGAAAAGGAAAGTTTAAAAATAGGTTTTTGACCCACAATTATCCCCAATGAAATCAATCAAATAGGAGAACTGTGGTAAGAAACAGTGCTTTTCTGTTGAAGGTGAAATAGTGCGCTTATTCAGGATTCAGCTGAGGGAGTACGGAATAATCTGATTTATTGGGCCAAATAAATGTCCGGATGCAGTTAAAGGCAGCCTGTGTAGTTTTACACATACTATTTACTAAGGCTACTGGAATATTGTCCCACTAATGCATTTAACCATCCTGTTGACTTAAGGGTCTAAAAATGAACCGTGACCATTTTAACAGCAAAAGAAAAAAAAACTAAATGATGTGATTTTTTTTATTTATCTTGAAGTTTGAAGACTTCAACATTAGAAAAAATTAACCATTTTCAATTTTCATGAAGGTTGTACACTTTAGGAATACTGACTTTCTAAAACAGGTTTTACACCCACCCACATACCTTTTAGCATTAGAATATATTTATTTTAATAATTAAATTTAAATAAATATTTATTATTAAAATTTTCTGGCTTATTTACATTTTTACTAAACTAAACTAAACTAAACTGAACTGAGCTAAACTAAACTAAACTAAACTAAACTAAACTAAACTAAACTAAACTAAACTAAACTAAACTAAACTAAACTAAAAACTAAACTAAAACAAAACAACAAACAATACATAAATAAATGAACCTTTACAACAGTCAAAAATGAGTGCCCACTGAATAAACATTGATAAAATACTGCACACTGACAATACTGTTAACTATTTTTCAGTGTTGGGCAAGCTACAGTACATGAAAATGTGGTGAGCTAAGCAATTAGCTACTCTACTTAAAATGTAGCTTAACTACACTAGCTACCCTCTGGGAAATGTAGCAAGCTTTGCTAAAAGCTACTTGGAAAAAGTAGCTTAACTACTATTTTTGCAATTTTCATTTTTAAATCCAAGTCAATCATATCTTGGTGATCAATAACAGTCAATGAAGCAATTGTTCAGTTCAGTTATTTACTGCAAATAATATGCTGCACGAAACAAAAACAAATTAAAGCATGTGACAACAAATACAAATACAATAAAACCAATAATAGGGCGCCACGGTGGCGTAGTGAGTTGCACGTTCGCCTCACAGCAAGAAGGTCGCTGGTTCGAGCCCAGGCTGGGTCAGTTGGCATTTCTGTGTGGAGTTTGCATGTTGCGTTGGTTTCCTCCGGGTGCTCCGGTTTCCTCCACAAGTCCAAAAACATGTGGTATAGGTGAATTGGGTAGGCTAAATTGTCTGTAGTGTATGAGTGGGAATGTGTGTATATGGATGTTTCCCAGAGATGGGTTGCGGCTGGAAGGGCATCCGCTGCGTAAAACATATGCTGGATAAGTTGGCGGTTGATTCCGCTGTGGCGACCCCAGATTAATAAAGGGACTAAGCCGACAAGAAAATGAATGAATGAATAAAACCAATAATACTATTGTAATTTATAGTAAAGGGAAATATTTAGGAATGAGCATTATATTATATATATACATTAACAACTCTTTATTAACGAATTACACTACATAATGTAGTATCAGTAGTAACTAATAGTAATTACCATAATATTCTTTAGCCAAGTACCACAACAAATTAATTTTAGTCCTTCACTATTGTGTAGTTCAAAAACATTATAGCACTTACTATAAATTATTTAAATATTTTTGAGCACAGCATCAGAATTAACACTATTGTGTTAATGTACTTCTACATGTACTTCTCGAGGTAAGGTCACAAGGAATGCCACTTCAGAAATAACTCCTGTCCCTCAGTCAATAAGCAAAAAAGAATTAAAAAAATAAAATTTAAAAAAGCAAAAGAAAATAAGTCCATAAAGCAAATTTCCCATGTTAGAATAGTTGGTTGGCGACTTCACAGACCAGAGCAAGAGGTGGCAGTAATGCACTAAAAGGTTTGCTGTTGACCACGGTAAAACAGGGAGAAGAAGAATTTGTCATTCTCGCCATTATATGGATTTATTTTCTTCAACTAGACACCGGCCTCACAGCTCCGTGAATGATGGTGCCATCATTCTTGATTTATGATCTGTAAATGTAGCTTCTGTGGATGCTACTGTGCTATTTGACTAATAAAATAGTTTAGCCACTGAAAAGCTATTTGATTTAGAAAGTACGACATGCTATTGAGAAATGTAGTTAAACTACTGCCCAACAATGTACAGTTTTTAACTGTAATATGAACTGTATTTCACTGTAGGACAGTTATGCAGTGTTACTGTATTTTGAAGTTGCATTCTGAAAAGTACTGTATATTTTACATTAAAGATATACTTCACAGAAAATACATATTCAGCAAGATAAACAGTGCTGTAAATGTAAAAACAGTAGTTTGCTGTGATTGATGTACAGTAAGTTACTGGAGAACTGCTGCCAGTAACTTACTGCAGATTCTGAAGGAAATTGTTAACAGTGAAGAGAAACCCTAGACATTTTTTGTGATGAATAATGAGGTGCTTTCACACATACAGTATAGATCAATTGTTTTGTTTAAAATTGTTACAACGTTGCTTTTTGTTCTTGGTGCAGTTTGTTTTTAGACAGCAAAGTTTCAAAATAGAGCAAAACGGTTACATGCAAGTAAACTCTCCTCACATTGGTCAGTTTGGTTTATTTTCCAGGATTCCAATCAGTTGTCATATGTCATTATTTTAATTTATGTCGATGATAAATTTTTATAATGTATAAGCGAAAAATGATATTTCCACTCATTCTTTCATTCTTCTAGCCATATACAGTTGAAGTCAGAATTATTAGCCCCCCTTTGATTTTTTCTTCTTTTTTAATATTTCCCAAATTATGTTTAACAGAGCAAGGAATTTTCACAGTATGTCTGATAATATTTTTTTCTTCTGGAGAAAGTATTTTTTGTTTTATTTCGACTAGAATAAAAGCAGTTTAATTTTTTTAAAATCCACTTTAAGGTCAATATTATTAGCCTCTTTAAGCTATTTTTGATAGTCTACAGAACAAACCATCATTATACAATATCTTGCCTAATTACCCTATCCTGCCTAGTTAACCTAATTAACCTAGTTACAGCTTTAAATGTCATTTAAGCTGCATAGAAGTGTCTTGTAAAATATCTAGTAAAACATTATTTACTGTCATCATGGAAAAGTTAAATTAAATCAATTATTAGAAATTAGTTATTAAAACTATTATGATTAGAAATGTGTTGAGAAAATCTTCTCTCCGTTAAACAGAAATTAGGGAAAAAAAAATAAACAGGCGGGCTAATAATTCAGAGGGTTTAAAATTCTGACAGTGGCATAGCAACGAGCGACCATTTATTTTTATGGAGAGTGAGCGACTTCCGGTAGCCTCCGTCTATGCGAGCGACAGCAACCGTTGGTGACCAGGTTGGTGTGTCGAGTGGTGTGACAAAGTTAAGAATTCTTCAACTTTATGCTTCATTCACACTATCAACGGTTTTGTAGATGCCTGTTGCTGTGGGTGTCGATCTGCTGCAAATCAACAATCGGCCTCTGAGCAAACTGAGAGATGATCACGTGAGCTCAGTATTGCCATATTACTGACGTCATCACGTCCAACAGTTTTTGTTTAGCAGCCTGTGCTTAATAACAGGATATTTATATTTACACAAAAGAAATCACCAAAAAAATTCACTAGATTTGTCAGTAGTTGCTTTTTTTTTATGTTTGCCACTAAGGGGGTCTGAAAAGTCGCTAAATATAGTTAGCAACACTGTGTGAGCTCTAATGTTGCTCTTATTGGCTGTCGCTCAAGAAAGTCACTCTTCATTTGCATAAAGTTTAAGGATTCTCAACTTTGTCACGTCGCTCGACACGCCCACCTGGTCGCAAATGGTCGCTGTCACTCACGTAGATGGTGGTCGCCGGAAGTCACTCACTCTCCGTTGAAATGAACAGTCACTTGTCGCTTTGCCACTGCGAGTCGCTTGATATGAAAAGAGGCTTTAAGCAAATGAAGAGCGACAGCCAATAGGAGCACCAGTAGAGCTTACGTGATCCTCTCTCAGCTCACTCAGAGGCCGGTTGTATTCTCCGTGCTGTACAGACCTGCAGCTACAAAGTCACTGATCGAGTGAATGAGGTATAATACGCTGCGATACATCCTGGTATGTTAGTTCACTGGACCTAAAAATGAATCGCTCTAGAGTTTGTTGTTTCAACAGAGCCGAGACCACCTCATTCAGGCAATTTCAGACCGATTGTTTTGGCACGGATCAGAGCATGATAACTGTGTTCACATATGCCCTAACAAACTGAGCTAAGGGGGCAAACGCTCCACGTTCCGAAACGAATGTCTAGGTGTGAAAGTATCCTTATTTTCTTTATGCAAAAAAGACTTGAAAGCTTCAATTAAATTTAACTGATTCATAAATAAAATGGCTCAAACAAAATAAATAGAATTCTTATTACGCACACACATTAAAGCTGACGTTTTCTGGATGTAAGAGGGGAGGGTTTCCAAAGTCCCCCTTAGAGAAACTGTGCATGCAGTGTATTCAGCTCGTCTCTTCTGCTAGCACAAGTTCACCCTAGTGGTCAGCTGGGAGATGTGTCAACCCTTGACAAAGCCTGATTGTTTGAATGAAGTGATAATGACATTCGGGAAGGTCACAATAATCTGCCAAAGCAAATGATTGACACTCTTTCACATTTCCATTTCCCCCTCCGCTAAGTTTCTTGGACAAAGATGCCTTTGAGTGAGGAGGGCTCTGTCTCTGCTGCCCCCTAAAACTTAGGGTGAGGTTCGGGAACTATGAGGACTTTGTGGAGAAGCTTTTGGGAGTGTGAGAGGAAAGGAAGCAGGGAGGGAGCTCCGGAGGAGAAGGAGGAAGCCGTCTGACTGTAATTTACGGCCCCTAATAAATCCCCCCTCTTTAGCCTCTAACCCCCATATCTGCCCGCCGGCTCCCTAAAAACTTAATCACTCCCTTGCTGCCCCATCGGTAGTCATCAGCGAGGCCTATGCCGCCAATGTGCCCTGCTGCATGAGGCCCACATCGGCCCTACTGTAAAAGCAAACAGCTTCCTCATTATCACCTGTCTGTGCCGCCACACTGGCCAGAAATGGCGGCCCACCCTTGAGTGCTTCAACCAGATGTGGATTCTACACTTATTTAGATTTGATGTGACGGAATGGTTAAGATGACTTTTGACAGTTGATTTAACAGAATGGTAAAGTATTCTGAAAGTATATGTATAAATATGTGTGTATACATTAGAGCTGCATGATTCTGGCTAAAATGAGAATCGTGATTTTTTGCTTAAAATAAAGATCACAATTTTCAAACGATTCTGTTGAATTATTATGTTTGAGACATTGACAACATTATTAGACCATGTTTTTCTACTGGTAAAATCAGACATTTATCATTATCAGATCATTATTCAACATTATATAGGCTATAGTTATACTGACACTGTTAAACATTTACTCTCATGCACAACACTCTGTGTTTGCTATAAAAGAAGAACATATTAAATGCTTGTAATAATCATTAATCTAAAATGCGATTCATACTTCAAACTGCAGTTCATACTTCTCGCGCGGCTCCCAAACGATCGCTCTGTGCTACAAATTTAATGTTATTTACACCTTTATTAGCTGTTATTTACAGCCTGTGCAAGTTCTGTTCACTAAAGTAGGCATCATTCACAGGCGCCCGTTGTAACAGTTCATGGTCAGCTCACGTCATGTGTGTTTTTGCGGCTGCGAATACATGATGACAGAAATGACATTTATACCTTATAAATACAGTATGTGACTCTTTCAACACCATTTGGAGGTGTCCCTGTTGCTGAACATTGTATGAAAACAACGTGAAGACTTGTGCGGATGCCTTTGCTTCTCTCCTGAACTTGAAAATATGATTGACAGAATCGTTTAAATGCTAAATTAAGATCGTCTAGGGGGTCGAAGCGAGATCGCGATTTTTTTACGATTAATTGTAAAGCTCCATTATGCATGTGTATGTATTTGTTTATATACAGTTGACATCAGAATTATTAGCCCTCCAGAATTATAAATTATTAAATAGCCCTTAGAATTATAAAACTCACAGAAGGGCTAATCATATTGGCTTTAACTGTAAATGCATATTTCTGTGGTTTATTTTTCTATATGAATTTCAATTTTTACTTTTTGAGAAATATATTGTACTGTATGATACTTATCATCTTTTTTTTTTTTTTTTGGTCCACTGAGAGTGATTTGAAACCTGTACTTGAATGATCAGTAAAATAATGTACTGATTGGACTGATTGCAAAAAAAAAAAAAAAAAAAGAAAAAAAAAACTGAAAAAAGATCTTACTTTTGTGTTTTGGTGATAAAGCCAAATGCGTATCGCAGTGATTTCGTGTTCTGAAACAGTGATTATGTGTTCTGAAAACAATTAAATCATGACATCAGGTTTGGAAAGAAGCATCAGTGGTATTATAAGTGTGATCAGTTTAAAGCTCTGCACTAAGAGATTTGAAAATGAACATCTTATGAAAATAGTACCAAACCAATTAAAAAATGGTCTGGCTTATTAATTACTCTGTTACCCATCCCTTACACCTCAACTCACCCTTAAACCTACTCAAACCACTAAACCTACCCCTAATCTTACCTGTATCCTGCCACAGTAGCAAGTATTGTGCCAATAAGTACAGAATAAGTTGTGCCAATAAGAAGACAAATGCATTACTGTACTGATAATAACTGTTGAGTTGAATTTATTACATTAAATATATAATTTTCTGTATTGTTTGGATATTTGATTATTAATATTTAAGTCATGTGACACTGAGTGTTCAAATGAACTCCTGACAAAGACAAGCTTCGCCAAAATGTGTAGGAAATAGTGCAGTTAACCTACTTATTGTCTTCTTTTTGGCACAACATGTTGTGTACTTATTGGCACAATACTTATGAAGCTACTGAGGTAGGATACAGGTACTATTAGGGGTAGGTTTAGTGGTTTGAGTAGGTTTAAGGGTGAGTTGAGGTGTAAGGGATGGTCAACGGTGTAAATATACATGCAATTACAGAAATTAATTACAGATGTAATTGCACGCAGATCATTTCAAAGAGTACAGTTTTAAAAAAGATAAGCTGTGCATTGTACCAAATTATTATTTTTAAATGTAAGTACATAGTAATTAAGACCACTTAATATGAAGTCTGGCTGTTTGGTACTATTTTCATAAGGTGTTCATTTTTTAAATCTCTTAGTGCAGAGCTTTAAACTGATCACACGTAATACCACTAATGCTTCTTTCAAAACCTGATGTCATGATTGCATTGTTTTCAGTTGACAAAATCATTGTTTCAGAACACAAAATCACTGTGATATGCTTTTGGCGTAGTACATATACATCACAGCAAACATTAGACAAACAGGCAAAAGCCATTTCAGTGTAAAAATGTTTATACAAGATGAAAATGTGATCAGAGATCAAAAAAGTAATACAAAAAAGTAATTACTAGTAATTAGTATTTTGTAGCAATTTTTAACTTTGAAATGATATCTGACAACATCATTAAGAATTCATTGATTAAGCATTAAAATCTGATGAATCAAATCATATGTATGTATGTGATTAAAATGAAAGATATTTGGATTATTTGGATAGTAGTAAATAATAGGTTGCAACATAGAAAACGTAGCGCCGATTTCTGGAGATCGTGAATTATGTAGCCAGAGCTACGTATGGTTGCATTTCATCTTTAAATTGAATGCTACAGGCAATATGACGCCGTTCCTTTTCTTGTTTTTCAGCTGATCGCTTACCTCCGTATGGACGGCTTTTCTGCTTTTATCAGTTTGTCCGGTAGCTTAACACGAACATTGGCAGATTTGAGATGCAGAGCGGTTGACTGCGACGACGGGGCTCGAGTCTGGTGAAGAACGTTTCCAGGAAGCAGGTAAGACAAAAACAAAAGCTAAAAAAAATCAAATAAACAAGTAAATAACAGGATGAGAATGTGGTAAAATCTGAAAACATTGTAAAAATCAGTGGCTTCTCTTTTTTTGGATTGATTTTTAAAACACTGCGTTGAGTTTAGGGAAGTGGGTGGGCGGGTCAGTCGGTGCATTTGAAAACACTATCGGTTGGGTTCAGGTAAGACGGAGGGTGTGGGGAGTTGGTTGGTTGGTCATAACCTGATTGCTTACCTCCGTATGGACGGCTTTTCTGCTGTTACCAGTTTGTCCGGTAGCTTGACACGTACATTGGCAGATTTGAGATGCAGAGCGGAGTTGACCGCAACAATTGGGTTCGAGTCTTGTGAAGAACATTTTCAGGAAGCAGGTAAGACAAAAACAAAAGCTAAAAAAAAAATAAACAAAGTAAATAACGGTGAGAATGTGGTAAAATTTGAAAATATTGTAAAAAAAACAGTAGGCTTCTCTTTTTTTGGATTGCTTTTTAAAACACTGCAGTGAGTTTAGGGAAGTGGGTGGGTGGGTCAGTCGGTGCATTTGAAAACACTATCGGTTGGGTTCAGGTAAGACGGAGTTGGTCGGTTGGTCGGTCAGTCAGTTGACAGTGGCCTCTGGTGGATTTATGCAGAAACAGCTGTTGGCACTTGTGAGAGAAATTTGAGATCTGAAGAAGCGTGCACAGCGACCTCTGGTGGATTCACGAAAACAAAAACTTTGAAAAAAATTTAACTCCCTGGACGTGTTTTGCTCTCTTCAGAAATTTAAATGGGATATATTTTCACAATGAGCCTGGGTTGATAAATTAAGTTAAAATGAAGTAGTAATAATAAATTATTTAGATAGTAGTTGAACAGTTTGATAGTAGCTTTATAAAGGGCAGTTACTGTGAATGAAACATTTATAAAGATAAGAAACACTTATTTTGTGAAATTAATAGGATATTTTGTGATTATGTGTATTGTTGTAACACAAGTGAAAATATACTGAAATATATAGTGCACTTTTGATGACCTGCTGTGATATAAATATTAAGAGTTTTTAAAATGCTTGTGCATGAATTGAATTGCACCAAACCAATTAAAAGAAACTGTAATGGTAATGAATAACCCTAAATCTGAGAAGGTCTGGCACGACCTCTGTTCTTCTCGAGTTCCGCTTTTTTATCTATGAGCTGTTAAATGGAGAGGGAAGGTTTTCATTAGTGTCTGGCCGAGGCTGAGAGTTCCACTGGGAAGCAATGATGATCCAGCCCCAGCTCCTCAATCTTCCCGTCGCCAAGCCGGACAAAATCAAAACACCGCAAATAACATTTACCCCTCATCCTGATTACGGAAACAATTACAGAAATGCACAATACAAGGTGGTTTTTTTCATTAGAAGTTCATTGACATGCCCTGAAAACGTCCTGTTGTTATGGGCAAGTTTAACGCTAGAATTTTCATGACTGGGACTGAAAGGTTTCATAAATGATTTACCCAAGCTGAGAATGTTCATTACTGTGTCTGTACACAAGCAGAAAGACAAGACCAAACAAAGAAGTTTGTGGGTATGCTGTAGTTAAAAAAAGCTAAACAAAACAAAAGAAGAGTCAAACAAAGCCAGTTTACTTTGTGGTTACTGGGAGACACTTAACTGTGTGGAAACTCAGCTGCCGGGACAAAGCATAAGTGGAGCGTAAATCACCTAAAGTGTCGCATTCACACTACATTCACAGCCCTGCAAACTATCGAAGACAAACCACAGTTTATAAAATGCGCCAAAGTCACATTTAAAGTGTGGTTAAGGAGGCATTTACTTATTTCTTGACATCAGAATTCCATCTAACATGTACGTTTAAAATTCTCTGCGGGATCCGAGGTCTGTAATTGTTTGAAAGTGGATCACGGTGAAATTATTTAGTTGCATGCAATTTTGCTCTGACTACGTCAATGGGATGGTTATTCAGATATCCAACCCCTGAATTTTACCTCGTTTCTCTTTAACAAGTGTCTCGGGGGCATTTTACACACAGACTAAGGTCACCTTTAATTAGGTGAAATGCTGGTTTCAGAGGATACCACACATACAATCTGCATTTCTATCTTAGCTCTGTTTTTTTTATATTTTCTTGCTAGTGCAAGTAAGTCCAGTGACATCGATCAAAATTATAAAATCACATACCAAGCACGCTGACTAAATATAATCCCCTGTTCTGTACACCAAATGCTTTTTGTGAACTATTGTTCAAGTACTACAATTACACAGATGCACATATTATGGAGCCAGATCAGTCTGAAAAATAATACATTTACAAAATACAATTCGTAAACAAACTAATCCACCTTGTAATGTCAAAGCACTATTTGAAAATACACAAATTAAATTTATTAATTCAAAACACGATTTATAAATGCACAAATCCTATAAGTAAATTCAAAACACAATTCACAAATATGTAAATCTCATTTATGAATTCAAAACACGATTCATAAATACGTAAATCCAATTCATAAATTCAAAACACAATTCGTAAATATGTGAATCCAATTCATAAATTCAAAACTCGACTCATAAATACACAAATCAAATTTATAAATTCAAAACACGATTCATAAATATGCAAATGGGTTAATAAATTCAAAACACGATTTTAAAATGCAGTTCGCAAATCCAAAACACAATTCGTAAATACGCAAATCCAACTCGTAAATTCCAAAAAAATTATTCATAAATATACAAATCCAATTTGTGAATTCATAACATGATTCATAAACACGCAAAACCAATTCATAAATTCAAAAACACGATTCATAAATACATAAATTCAAATCGTAAATTCAAAACACGATCCATAAATACACAAATCCAATTTGTAAATTCAAAACACGATTCATAAATATGCAAATCTAATTTGTAAATTCAAAACCTGGGGCGCCACGGTGGCGTAGTGAGTAGCACGTTTGCCACACAGCAAGAAGGTTGTTGGTTCGAGCCTCTGCTGGGTCAGTTGGCATTTCTGTGTGGAGTTTGCATGTTCTCCCCGTGGTTGCGTGGGTTTCCCGCACAAGTCCAAAGACATGTGGTATAGGTGAATTGGGTAGGCTAAATTGTCCATAGTGTATGAGTGTGAATGAGTGTGTATGAATGTTTCCCAGAGATGTGTTGCAGCTGGAAGGGCATCCGCTGTGTAAAACAAATGCTGGATAAGTTGGCGCTACATTCCTCTGTGGCGAACCCAGATCAATAAAGGGACTAAGCCGAAAAGAAAATGAATGAATGAAATTCAAAACCTGATTTATAAATACACAAATCCAATTTGTAAATTCAAAACACGATTCACAAATACGTAAATTCAATTCATAAGCTTAAAACATAATTCATTAATACACAAAGGCAATTTGTAAATTCAAAACACAATTCATAAACGTGCAAATCCAATTCGTGAATTTAAAACATGATTCATAAATATGCAAATCGAATTCATAAATTCAAAACATGATTCATAAATACACAAATTTAATTCGTAAATTCAAAACATGATTTATAAATACATTAAATAAATTCATAAACTCAAAACACAATTCATAAATACACAAATCCAATTAATAAATTCAAAACATGATCCGTAAATGCTCAAATCCAATTTGTAAATTCAAAACCCGATTCATAAATACTCAAATTCAATTCAGAAATTCAAAACACGATTCACAAATACGTAAATTCAATTCAGAAATTCAAAACACAATTCATTAATACACAAATACAATTCGTAAATTTAAAACTGGATTCATAAATACACAAATCCAATTCATAAATTCAAAACACGGTTCATAATTACACAAATCCAATTCGTAAATTCAAAACACGATTAATAAATATGCAAATTGAATTCATAAAATCAAAACACAATTCATAAATACACAAATCCAATTAATAAATTAAAAACACGACCCGTAAATGCTCAAATCCAATTTGTAAAATCAAAACACGGAATTAAAATACACAAATTCAATTCGTAAATTTAAATCACGATTCATAAGTACGCAAATCCAATTCATAAATTCAAAACACAATTTAAAAACACGCAAATCCAATTAATAAATTCAAAACACGATTAAAAAACACACAAATCCAATTCATAAATTCAAAACACGATTCATAAATACACAAATACAATTAATAAATTCAAAACATGATTCATAAACAGGCAAATCCAATGTTTACAAGTTTAAAAATTGTAGTTTATAAATGTGAATTGTGCTGTGTATGTATGAATTTCATTTGGTCAATGTAATATTTCTGAGACTGATTTGGCTCCATAACCTATAAGAATATTTGATTTTTTCTTAGCTGTACGTATTGTTTTTGGTGCTGGTAGGGTTTTCATTTTAGGTTTGTAAAATGATGGCCTGGAACAACTATTTTATTTCACCATAATGGCTTTGTGGGTAGTACTATTACTTTACTGTATGAAGGACCTTGGTTCAAGTGCTGACTAATGGCAAGAGTCCAAAGTCACTTATTAAATATTGGTTTAACACAGGATGCTGACAATGGAGTGGGGATCCAACTGCAGAGTCTTCATTAAACAGAGAATAGTCAGGCAGGCAAGGGTCAATCACAGGAGCAAACAGAATCATCAAGGGCAATCCAAAAGAGTCGTCAAAAACAGGCAAGGGATCGGTTTAGGCGGCTAATATCAAAGCAAACAAAGCAAAGATCAAACGCGGCACAGGAAAACAAGGCAAGAAAAAATACAGGAACAACAAGACAAAGTGTTTTTATAGTCCATGTAATCAGTTTATCATGATCCTCCGGCTGTGTGAGTGTAATCAATGTAAAGTAGGAACAGGTGTGTGTGAAGTGCATGACAGGATTTGTAGTTTGTTTAGTGGCAGAATTGTAGTCTGAGTGAAAGTGAAGTTCTACAGTAGCTAGATCGCTGATGAAACTTCACTTTAACAAGTGTGACAAGTAAACTGAATGGTTCTGTTACAAGCCAGTCTGATCAGCATTTTCCCTTGCAATGCTACTAACAGACTTGTCTGAAATTAATACAAATGCATAAGTCATTGCCTGGTAATACAAGTAAACAGCAACTCGGACAATGATCAAATATTTCTGTTTTTGAGACCCTTCATTTGTATAAAGTTGAAGGATTCTCAACTTTGTCACGTTGGTCACCAATGGTTGCTGACGCTCGTGTAGATGGAGGTCGCCGGAAGTCACTCACTCTCTATTGAAATAAACGATCGCTTGTTTGCGTTGCCGCTGCAAGTTGCTCATAGTGTGAATGAGGCTTCATACATGCACTCTACCAGCACACTTGCATCCATCGAGGATCTACCACTGACAAACCTTTGCTGTAGCTCTGATACAAGTTTCATTTATGGAGAAAAATAAAAAGCACTGCAGTGTTTGAGTGCTCTGCGTTTGTCTGAGGTAATTTGTCTACCTTGATTACTGAATGTGGATAATCACGATGCACATTGCACTTGCAGCATTCCAAAAACTTCAGACGTTTTCAACTTGCTGTGCTTTTGATTTCAGGGACTTGGGAAGACTACTAAGCTTAAAAATACTGCATTCAGTACATCCTTGAATATCAAGAAACCACATCCGGGTTCTTCCACATGTTCTCTGTTGTTGCGGTCTTATCATGTGATGATGATGATAGCAAGATTTGTTAAGAACGCATATTGAGCAGCCTAAGTAAAACCTTGATTAGCTTGTTCAAGTATGTTTGATTAGAGCTGTAGCCAAAATCAGCTAAAACACTGGCCTTCCAGGACCGAGTGTAGCGGCTCCTGAATAGACTATAAAAACAGAGGCAGCAATATTGAAGAAACATTCATTCATTTATGTTCTGAACATGAAAGCCTTATGGGTTTGGAACAACATGAGGATGAGGAAATGATGACAGGATTTTGAGGTGAACTAACTCTTTAAACTTCAGCAGAACTTTAAGAGGGAGCTTCACCCACCCTTATTATCTTTGTGTCCTACACTGCTATCCTATTTTGTGCTATAATGAGGGGGATTTGTTCTTCCCCACATCCTCTCCCTTTCCTTCTCAAGCTGTTGTCATCTAACACATCAACTGCTTATTTTAAAGAAATGTCTTCAAGAACTGTCCCTGCATACCCCAATGGTAAACCAAGGACAATTAGTCAGCATGAGATGCATATTCGAGAACCAGATGCGCAAACATGCTTCAAAGCACTTCAATGACAAACAAGCACCTTGTGACCTGAGATGAGTAAGGTCAAAATATTTTGTGCACAGTGTGTTAGCATCTGCTAAAGTTTTAGCGATCATCTCTTTCAGTGTTTCTCATACTTATGGATAGGGGTTTGAACAAACTCCTAGGCAAGGCAAGGCAAGGCAAGTTTATTTATATAGCATATTTCACACACAGTGGCAATTCAAATTTACATAAACAAGAATAAATGACACAGCTAAAGGCACAGCTAAACAGATGTGTTTCCAGTCTTAATTTGAATGTGCCTAATGTTGGAGCACATCTGATGAATTCCGGAAGCTGACTCCAGCAGCGGGGGGTGTAGTAGCAGAAGGGCGATTCACCCTGCTTTGACTGAACTCTTAGAATTTCTAGTTTATATGACCCTAAAGATCTGAGCGGGCTGTATTCAGTGAGCATATCTGTGGCCCTGTTTACACTAGTGCGTTTTAGTTTTAAAACGGCGTTTTAGCATGAAAATGATCCGCGTCCACACTAACGTTTCACCCAGCGTCTTAACAGATCTCCGTCTTCACTGCGCCACCAGAAACGTATATCACGTGACCATTCGTGCACTCTGAGCATGCGCATTCAAGTATAAACAGGAAGCACGTGTCTCGCTCAGCATTTGGTTATTGTTAGTCAACAAACGCTGGTTGAACGATGAACGCGATGGCAAAGAAAGCAAGAGAGGTCTTTTTGTGGACAGACAACGAGGTCGAGTTGTTACTTAAAGTAACAAATGAATATAAAACATCCATGGCTATCGAAAGTACAGTGTTTACAGAGAAGACTGGTCTGCCGGTGACGTTATAGCCACGTGCGCTTGACGAATAAGGAAAGGATACGCAATGACCCAAAGCCCCAATCACGTAGCGGATTTCAGCAGCCATGCCTCTGTTTTCAAAGATATCCGTCTCCTCCCATCCACACTGAGATGCTGTGGCAGCGTTTTAGAATAAAAACGCTCTCTCCAGCGTTTCTAAAACACTCCGTTTTCGTACCTAGAAAACTCCGGCCTAGTGTGGACGGATGGCGTAACTGTAGCAAAACTTATGCGTTTAAAAACGAAAACGTACTAGTGTAAACGGGGCCTGTAATGTATTGAGGACCTAGACCATTTAGTCATTTATAGACAAGTAATAATATTTTAAAATCTATTCTGAATGTAACTGGGAGCCAGTGTAAAGACCAGGAGAACAGGTGTGATGTGCTTTTATTTCCTAGTTCTGGTCAGAATCCTGGTCGCAGCGTTCTGGAAGAGCTGCAACTGTCTGACTGTCTTTTTGGGAAGGAGTGAGGAGTCCATTGAAGTAATCCACCCTGCTGGTGATAAAAGCATGAACAAGTTTCTCTAAGTCCTCAATGGAAACAAAGCATCCTAAGATATGAACACTGTAGCCAAAATTATCTGGTTATGCAACATACATGAAAAATACCTCAAAGCTTTGCTTGTTAATGTTGTATCAATAGGATAAAAAAAAATGGTAAAAAAAAAAATGGTGAATCATTTTATTTTGATGGTCCCTATTGCACATTTTGTTAAATATATTTTTCAGTGCAATTACATGCCAGCTGAATCTCATTGGAATATTAGTAGACTATCTCTACTGACACTCCTGAAACTTACAGTTTCAAGTACATGTCAACGTACACTAACCCTAACCCTATCCCTATCCCAAACCAAAAGCTACGAATGTGAGTTGCAAGGTTACTTAAATTCAACAAAATGTGCTAAAGAAACCATGAAGTGATACTAAAAGAGGAGTCATTTTTATTCAGTCAGTGCTCCTCAGTGGATTTTCTGGTCAGGAGGAATTCGAGCGGTAATGCCACATGTGTAGGGTCACCGTCAGACTGTCTCTCTCGCAAAGTGAAGTAACCACAAGCCCCCCCGAGCACGACATCTAGGAGTCTACGAGACCACAAGCACACACTGAACATGTACATTCTTCATCTTGTCTTTCTCAGCATCCCATCCTGATGTTTCGGGCCCTCTTGAGGGAAAGATCTTGTCCTACTTTTTAACTTTTCACTGGCCTGTGTTTATGTAACCCTGTTTGTGGATATTTGAAACTATGGGTCTATAACATCAAAATGTATTCCTGACAGCCTTTTTTTGCTTTCCCGCTCAACCTTCCCAGATATTACTGGAAGGAAGGGCAAAGAAATTAAAGGATATTTTACCCTTGGTTAGACTGAAGAGCGGGACAGGAAGTTATGGAACCTGAGCCAGTGGAGGCTATTCAAGGCCGGATCCTAGTGTTCTGAGGGTTTCTATGTGTGTGTGTGTGTGTGTGTGTGTGTGTGTGTGTGTGTGTGTGTGT
>CAIGQQ010032019.1:1528354-1540341 GCA_903798035.1 Danio albolineatus
TTATTTTATTTTTTTTACCTTTTCTCACAGTCTTGGACATGTGAACAATTAGTAACAACATTGGCTTTTATGCATTTTTTTTCTCCCTAATGTACTGTTGGAGGCTGTTTTTGCCCCATTGACTTCCATTATAACCACATCTGATGGTGCATAAATACACAATCTTTGTTTTTGTTTACTCCATGTAGTTCTGAGAGCTGAGATTCATATTTAAATTTTCTTAGGCCCCGTTTCGCTACGTGATTGGGGCTTTTGGGTCATTGCGTAACCTTCCCTTATTCGTCAAGCGCACATGACTAAAGCATTACCGGAAGACAGCAGACCAGCCTTCACTGTAAACACTGTATTTTCGATAGCCATAGATGTTTTATATTCATTTGTTACTTTAAGTAACAACTCCACCTCGTCGTCTGTCCTCAAAAAGACCTCTCTTGCTTTCTTTACCACCACGTTCATCGTTCAACCAGCGTTTGTTGACTAACAATAACCAAATGCTGAGCGAGACACATGCTTTCTGTTTATACTTGAACGTGCATGCCCAGAGTGCACGAATGGTCATGTGATATACGTTTTTGGTGGCGTAGTGTGGACGGAGATCTGTCGAGAGATGCTTGGGTGAAACGCTGTTGTGGACGCGGATCATTTTCTTGCTAAAACGCCATTTTAAAACTAAAACGCACTAGTGTAAACGGGGCCTTAGACACATCAAGGTGTGCATAAAGGTCACTCTCACACTCTCACACACTCACAGACACACATATACACACTTTAATTTGCTGTTATACTTCATATAAAATCCCTAGACTAAGCTTTTTTTGCACAGGCCTATCTAAAGGCTTAATGGTGCCAACTGATTATCAACAGTAAAAATTACAAATTTTATCTCTTCCCAACAGGAAAAACCACCAACAATCAAAAATGAAGAAGTATATGGCGTCATGTTTTGTAATAAAAAAAATGGTTATAATGGAAGTCAACGGGGCAAAAACAGCCCCCAACAATAAATTAGGGGGAAAAATGAAATTCAATCAAAAACAATGCATGAAAGGCAATGTTGTTTACATGTCCAAGACTGTGAAAAGAATCCAGTCCACAATTACCTTTTATATAGAAAGTATGTCATTTTTGTGTTTTTTATTTTCAGTGACATCATTTATGAATTTGCCAATTAAAGAGCTCAAATCCTATCATTTTCTAGACAATTTAGTAGTTTTTATCAGGACTGAGCTTGATTAAAAGATTTATGCAAAAAAAAATTATATATATATATATATATATATATATATATATATATATATTCAATCATTCATTCATTCATTCATTTTCTTTTTGGCTTAGTCCCTTTGTTAACCTGGGGTCACCACAGCAGAATGAACCACCCTTCCAGCTGCAACTCATCACTGGCAAACACCTATACCCTCTCATTCATTAACCCTCTCATTCTCCTTAACACCACCAAGACCAAGGAGCTCATTGTGGACTTCAGGAAGGGACGAACAGGCTCACATGATCCCATCAACATCAATGGGATGGCCGTCGAGTCTGTCTCATCCTTCAAGTTCCTGGGGACCCACATCTCAAGGGACCTCTCCTGGACCACCAACACCTCCAGTCTGGTCAAGAAGGCTCACCAGCGCCTATTTTTCTTAAGGCAACTTAAGAAGAACCAGCTGTCATCAGCCGTCCTGGTGAACTTCTACCGCTGCACAATAGAGAGCATCCTGACCAACTGTGTTACAGTCTGGTATGGAAGCTGCTCTGTTGCTGAGCGCAAGGCCCTGCAGCGGGTGGTGAAAACTGCCCAACGCATCACAGGGACTCCACTTCCTGCTATAAAAGACATCCAGGAAAAACACAGTCTGCGCCGAGCTCGCAGTATTCTTAAGGACTCCTCTCACCCTGCTCACAGACTGTTTTCTCTCCTGCCTTCCGGCAGGCGCTTCAGGCTTCCTCGGACTAAAACCAGCAGACTGAGGAACAGCTTTTTCCCCAGAGCTGTCTCCCTTTTGAACTCTGCCACCCACTGACTCTTCTGACCCCCACACTCACCCCCCACTCTCCTCATAACTTATACTCCTCACAGTTACTGCACTACTGAACATTTGCACATTTATAAATTGCACATATTCATTGCACTGATTCACTTATCATTGCACTGATTCATTCACTTATCTGAACTGTACGCACCCACTGTACATAGACATCTGTAATTATGTTTATCTGCACACCTTTGATTATTAATAAGCAACCTACACTGCACTGATTCATTTATGTGAACTGTACATACTCACTGTACATATACATTTGTAATTATGTTTATCTGCACATTTTTGATTAATAAGCAACCTGCATTGCACTGATTCATTTATTTGAACTGTACATACCCACTGTACATGTACATTTGTAATTATGTACACACCCACTGTACACATACATTTGTAATTGTTTATCTATCTGCACTCTTATTATTAATATCAACCTGTACGTACAATCATTTATTGTAAATCTGGGCTCATAACCAAGTCAACCTGTATATAATGTTCATAGTACATCCATCTGTAAATATCACCATAGTTTTTCTATAACTGCACCTTATAATTTATACCTGTATTCTGCACTTGCTGCTATTGCACTTCTGGTTAGACCTAAACTGCATTTCGTTGCTTTGTACTTGTACATGTGTAATGACAATAAAGTTGAATCTAATCTAATCTAATCTAATTCATTCACACTAATACACTATGGACAATTTAGCTCACCCAATTTACCTATAGCACATGTCTATGGACTGTGGGGGAAACTGAAGCACCTGGAGGTGCTATATTCACAGTATCTGATGCATTCAGCAGTTTCATTCAGTGGATGTTTTCATCCGATCATTGTGTATTGTTGAGTTTCTTTAAATAAAATCAAAACATTTTCTCAAAATAAGATTTGTCACCAAAAATCATTCTGCTCGCTGAAACACAGAAAATGTTTTGACTAAATTAAGATATAAAATCAAAATCAGTGGATGAAAACATCCACAACAGTACACAATACATCCCCAGAAAGTCCATTTACTTCATAATTTTAAGGATTTAATAACTTTATAAAGTCAACTAACCCCTTTAAAATCAATGGGTTTACCAATATTTTTAAGTAAAGTCAACAAATTACTTTTAACTGTGGAGTTGTAACTACATATATAAACCATTCCTTTAATAACACTTTTCTTATCTAAAACTGCATTCAAACCCTAGCATACTTAGTCAACGGTTCTCAGTAAATACCAGTCAGAACTTCATCCTAAGTGGTTTGGCTGCTTGCGCAACATTAAGATAAGCAGGTAAGCAGTCTAGGTTGCGCTTATCAGAGCTGTATATCAGCCTGTAAATGCTCAACAGTGAGATTAGTCTCGAGGTTCGCCAATTACTTCATCATCGGCCTCTCCAGCATGTCAGGCGGCACTTAGCATGGGGTCATTTCCTCAAAAGTGGAGGACGACATGGCGCTGCAGTCGTCTTGTCTGTCCGTCGGCCCCTAATCTTCGGGGGCCCGCTCTCTGCCTGGATGAACAGAACCAACCCTGGCCTTCATTTCCAGACACTCCTCTCCAAACCCTGGACGGGCGAAGGGGTCGGCGACAGGAGTGTAATTTAACGAATCAGCTACACTTCAGAATATGTGGGGTGATATTTTTGAGCTGGAGCGTAGTGGTTTTCTCTCACTCAGAGCTATCCATTATCGCTCCATTATCACAAGAAAAACAGAGAGATTAGAAGTGCGTTCAATCAAAAAACAACCATAAAAACAAATGTTCTGGTCCGAGGATTGCAGTTCATTGTGCAAAGTTAAGCCAGCTTCACACTGTGTGATTTCAGGCACAATTTGGTCATCTGAGACGTATTAGGAAATCCTAAAAGATTACGGCAGTCCTACACTCTTAGAAATAAAGGTACACGAGTTGTCACTGGGGTGGTACCTTTTCAAAAGGTACACATTCTTACCTAAAGGGTCCATAATAATACCTCATGGGTACATATCAGTACCTAAAAAGTACAAAAGTGTTCCTCTTAAAACTTTTAGGTACTAATATATACTTTAGCGGTACCAATATGGACCCTTTAAGTACAAATGTGTACCTTTTGAAAAGATACCACCCCAGTGACAACTCATGTACCTTTATTTCTGAGAGCATAGGTTAAAATCTGTAGTCTTTAATCTTTAATTGTTTATCGGACTGTTCATTGACAGCCGATTAATGAACATATTTTTTCTTCTCATGAATTTCTGGAAGACGATTTCAGACATGTGACTTTCTTACGACAAGCGTAAAAGATTGTTTATGTTTCACTGTTAACATTTTCCTGTATAATCTACAGTAACTTGGCAGCAGTAGCTTATTACATTTACAGCACCATTTATCTTGCTGTATACATATTAACAGAATTGTAAGTATATCATTACTGTAAAATATACAGTCTTTTTAAAATTGCAAATACAGTAACATTCTTCTTAACTGTTCTACAGTAAAATACAGTTCATATCACAGCTAAATAATGTGTAATTTATAAAAATTGCTAACAGAGTAATGTTTAAGTTCGGAAGTCCTAAGAGGCCATGCATTAAAATCATTTTTCTCTCTTATTTTGTCGTGATCACGACTTAATTATCTTGAGATCTTGACACAACAACTCATTTTCAAAAAGTTATGTCATGATACTGACTTAATTTTTACTTTTATTTATTTATGCATTAATTATAATAATAATAATAATAATTATTATTATTATTATTATTATTATTATTATTATTATTATTATTATTGGGGCAATTATAGTCTGTACTGGCCCTGTGAACAGGGAGAGAATAGCCTAACTGCAGACGCGCATTCGTGCAACACGTTAAAGGCCATTTTAAAGTAACTCTATATGGTGCAAAGTAAGTTGCTGCATGCATGAATTAAGTTATGAAAAATGACGAAGATCCTGCTTTTGCTTTGATCCTTTCCGCAAGTTATTTACAATTACTTTAAAATTGCGCCATATAGAGTTGCTTTTAAATGGTAAAAGGTCAGGAAATATTATTGTAAAAATGATTTATAACCATATACATAAATATTATAATGAATGTACATTAATCATGAGGCCGAGCTTTTGCACACATATTATTATGGCTGTTCTGAATGCCTTTAACGTGTTGCACGAATGCACGTCTGCAGTTAGGCTATTCTCTCCTTCACAGGGCCGGTGCAGACTCACTGGCCAGATAATAATAATAATAATAATAATAATAATAATGATAGTAATATAATAATAATAATAATAATAATAATAATAATAATAATAATAATGCATAAATAAATAAAAGCAAAAAATAAGTTGTTATCATGACATAACGACTTTCTGTTATGTTGAGATCACAAGAAAATGTGTTGTTATATCGAGATCATGAGATAATTAAGTCGGGATCAAGACAAAACAAGAGAGAAAAAAATATCTTAATGCATGGCCTCGTAGAATTTCTGTTTTAAAGTGAGTTACTGTACATCTCATAATGACAACTGAGATCTCAGGGACATGTTCGTACATCGAATGACAAGCTACAGTCATAAAAGACATAGTGGGTATATTTACAAGGACCATCTAAGTGCAATAATTCAATCTGCTGTAAATGATTAGGCTCATGCAGAAAGCATAATTGCATTAACATAGTTGGCGTACGCCGATTGTAATTGAAGTATTCAGGCACGTAAACCTATTATTCGCATTATTGTCAGTTCTTACCAACTGCATATGTGCTTGTGAGGCTAGGAGTACAATGTGCAGTCTGTGGAATCTGCTTTCAAAGCAGTTAGCTGTCTCGCTTGGCACATTAACTGAATCAAGTGTCATGGGTATCATGGATTTACAGAATAAATAAATGTAATTTCATTGTTTAAGTTTTTTAGCTTTTGTAGACTTTTGATTGGTTATGATCCTACTCTGCAAATCTTGTACGTCCTCAGCTCCGGTGGTCAGATGCAAGAAAAATCTTCTGGACTCATTCAATGACCAACAAGTTCACACAGCACTATGAATGATAGCTGTGACACTCTGACACTTTTCCTCAACTCCTATTTGCTGAATTCTGTTAAACACTACTTGCTGCCTCCTCTTGCTTCCTCATCAAAAATGGCAGCACAGACAAACCCAGCTGATGTGGCATTGACATCACGTCTATTATGCCAGAAAAAAAGCACAGAGTACAACCATACATGTTTTGCATTAGGTGAAGTTTATTTATAAACTAATTTCGAGAACATCACATGCTTATGATTGCTTGCGGCTGGTCCCGCATTATCCAATTTATGATTCACCAATCAGATGATTCATAAGCCACTATAAATACCCTAAGTTCCATATCACAGCCATCTTCGTCTTGAAGATTCCGCCCTTTCACCCCTACTCCTCCTCCTTTCCAACACGAGTGGCTTGGTGGCCCAGTGGTTAGCACTGTTGCTTCACAGCAAGAAAGCACTGGTTTTAGTTAAGTAAACTTAACAGTTCTAAGTTACAATCGGTTTATTTACATTATCTTGGTGAAGTCAACTTGTTGCTTTAAAGGCAATTAGTTTACTTGCTATAACTAGCTAATCACTTTTTACAGTGTAGCTGAGTTGACAAATTTGTTGTTCATATAACTTAGAATTATTCTGTCTCAACTTCTTAAAGCAACCAAATGGATTAAAGTTGACTAAAAAATAAGTTTACTCAACAATATAACATTATTAGGTTGAGTGTACTTAAATTTGTAAGTAAACTTAATGCATTTGATTGCTTGAAGAAGTTGATACAATGCAAAATAATAGTAGAAACAACAAGTTCCCTCATTGTAATAACTCACATTTCAAGAGTTCACACTTAGATAATGCTTGACTATTTTAGCAAGTTTGGCATGCATTATGAGGGATACGAGATCAGGTAGTTCTCGATAACTTCCCAGGAATAGATTGTCAACTGTGCTCATTGTGCATAGTAGGTCCTTGTGACTTTAACTTTGTTGCATGTTTTTTGGATGTGGGAGGAAACCGGAGTACCCGGGGAAAACCCACGCGAACACGGGGAGAACATGCAAACTCCACACAGAGTGTGTCGATTGGCTCAGCTAACATTGAACCAATGACCCCTTGCTGTGGGGCAACAGTGATAACCACTGAGCCACCGTGTCGCCCAAGCTAGAATTGAGGAGGAGGGAGAAGGGATGATTGGGGGGGGTTTCCAAAACGAAGATGAGGAAGGAAGTTTAGACTGGATATTTATGTTAAATTTGGAATGATCCAATTGGCTAGTTAGGGATTAGTGATCGGGATCAGCTGCAGTCAATCCTATAACATGCTCCTCTCAAAATTAGTTTAGTAGATAATGCTTGACTATTTTAGCAAGTTTGGCATGCTGTCCCAGGAGAGAACCCTGAGCTCGGAGATAGATGAGCCCAAGGCTCCCGCCTGGTCAATAAGCATTATGAGGGATCCAAGATCAGGTAGTTCTCGATAACTTCTTAAAAATGCTATCGTCTCGGGACAGCAGCAGTGTATTCGAAGAACCCCCCCCCAAAGGCTAGAGAAGGGTGCTATAGCCAGCTGCTGGATATAGAGATAGAAAGGAAAGAAAGAAATATAAAAGTAGAGGAGATACGGACTCCGTGGGAGTCCTGAAAAACGGGGAATTTCGTCTCTTTTGGAGATTGAGCCGGAATAGTGGAAGCACCATGTATATAGCTTTTCCATGTTGAGGAATGTAGCTTGCTTGTTTTGTCACTAGCTGTCTTCCAAAACGAAGTAGAGGAAGCAAGTTTAGACTGGATATTTCTGTTAAATTTGGAATGATCCAATTGGCTAGTTAGTGATTAGTGCAGTCAGCCCTATCACGTGCTCCTCTCGAAATTAGTTTGTTAAACTTCACTTATAGTTTCATTGAACTTAAAATTTGAGGGCAACCAGGTAACTTACTTTTTTTTAGTCATTCTAACAAATCATTTTTTAGTGTACAAAGTTCATTCATTCTTTCATTCTCCTTTGGCTTAGTCCCTTTATTCATCAGGGTTTGCCACAGCAAGGTGAACCTTCAACTTATCCCGCACATGTTTTACACAGTGGATGCTCTTTCGGCTGCAACCCAGTACTGGGGAAACACCCATACACTCATACGCTATGGCCAGTTTCGTTTATTCAAATGACCTAAAGCGCATGTCTTTGGGGGAAACCGGAAAACCCGGAGGAAACCCATGCAAGCCAACACGGGGAGAACATGCAAACTCCCCACAGAAATGCCAACTGACCCAGCCAGGACTCAAACCAGCGACCTTTTTGCTCTGAGGTGACAGTGCTAACCACTGAGCCACCGTGTACAAAGTTTAACCTAATATTTTTACTTAGTTTGACTGATGTAAGTTGAGATGACTATTAAAAATAAAGACAGCAGGAATATTTTACATGTGTAAAACACTTTCATATGATTAGATTAAAATACTTCACATCCCTTTATTTAATTTGTGTTTTTTTAGAAATCCCACGTATGGATTCTTAATCACGGTATAACTTTAAATCACGATAATTTAGAAATATCGTTGTCCATGTAAACGCACTGACTGCTGACGTCGCAGCAGCCCTCGTCTATCTTGTTATTAGACAGGACTTTCACTGCACGGGTGTTGAAAGAGGGGCCTCAGACAACCGGCAGCTCAACACTGAGTTTGTGGTTTTAAGGGAGTCCAATAAATTTAAGTGGATACTTATGGTGCCTCCGGGTCTATGGAGCAGGGACCGAGAGGTCTAGACCGAAATGTTAATAGATACATGTCTATGCAACAGGATGCAGGGTGTAGTGTTTTTTGGGTTGGCCGGTTACAGACTTGCATTGAGTAGTAAACAAGGTCTCGCTTGATTTTGAAGAAAAGCGTAAATAGAGTGTTATCGATCTGGAGGAAAGTAATTGTGGCCATATGACATGTTTGACCGTGTTCTCTGGTATAAATATTGTGGAATCTACTGAACTCCAGATGTTGCAGTCTTGAGGATTATTTCAGAATTGCTGGGAAAATGTTTGGAAGTTATTCAAGATCAGCTTCTTGACCACATTTATATCCTCAGTCATTCTGAAGGTCTCAGCAGAGCACAATAGAAGCTTTTTTATTATTTTTTATTATGTAGTTTTGGAAATATTCCACCATACTTTAACTATGTTTCATACAGCTTGATTTATTGTGAATTAGAAACAGAAAAAAATATTCTTGTTGATGCTTTGAAGATTTCTAATTTTTTTTACACATGATTTCTTCCAATTTGAACATGATACATGTACTTTTCTGGAAACCTCTGCATATTTTTGGTTTCCATATGTATTTAAACATGAGAAATGTGTCATGTTTTGACAGAACAAGAAAGCTTTTCATGAATTTGGAAAAAAAATATTCTGATTTTGACAGAAAAGTTCTCAACTTGATTGTCTTGCTATTTAGAAAAAAAAAATCTTTCTCCAGATATAAGTTTTACATTTCTTGTGATCTGAAACAATTTTCTTACTTAAATGAGCTAAATTAAATAAGTGTTATTGTGTACTTGATCTTCTTGTGATATTAACAAATTAAAAGTGACTTCATTTGATATTTACTGGTATTACACATGATTTCAACACAAGTTTTTAAGAAATTAAAGCGATAAATTTGACTTATATCGAGAGATCTTCATGATTTTTAGTTTATTTTTTTCATGATTTGGGCACAACAGTTCAATGGTTGCTTCATGAGATTTGCATTCCATCTAATGTGGACAAGTGTTTATTTGTTTATTAAGATTTTATATATACAAAAGTATATTTTATTTTTAAAGGATTTTAACTTTGATACACCAAGTTGTTTTTATTACACCAAATTGTCTACTGATTTTAACATGACTTTTTTTGTGTGTGGCTTGATTTCCTGACATTCTGACATGAAAGTTGTCTCTTCTAATAATCCATATTTAACTTTCTTCGATAAATGAATGAAATAAAATGTATTCTCCTATTTTCTTTATGTTTTTTTAGGTCTTGCTTTAAACGTGCTTTAATTTGTGTTTAAACTTGTTTAAACTTTTTCATTTATTCATCAGGAGCTTATAAAATGTTACAACAGACAAAAAAACATACTGATAGACAAAAAAAAAAAAAACAACACTCACATTCAGTCAGTGATGGACTACTTTAAAATGGAAACTATTGCTATAGACCAGTGGTGTCCAAATTCGGTGTCCTGCATATTTTAGGCCTCTTTTACACTGCCAGTTAAATATGACCCAATTCCGATTTTTTGCTCATATGTGACATCGATCTGATCTGTTCAATGACTGTGTAAATTCCAAAAAAAATGCATGCATTCAGAGATTCAGAGATAGGTTTCAGGCCTCCTTCATATATGAAAATAAATCAGATACAAATCAGATTTGTGACAATGCGAATATCATGTAAACAGGCAGATCAGATTTATTGAGGCGTTCTGTTTTGTATGCCATTAAACTTGCAATGTGGTACTTGCGACAGAGATGCCAACACGGTAAACAATAACAACAGAGGAAACATGGAGGAGGAAAGTGGTCAGTGGTCGATGACAGAAGTTACCTGCCTTCTTGCCCTGTGGAGAGATGAGTCAGTGGAGGACACCATAAAGCATAGGTGCTAGCTGCGATGACGGCCCTTTCCCTCTTCCTTAAAATGTTTAAGTTGGGTGAACTTCACATATTTCGCAGAGCTAAAAGCAAGCCAATTTCTTCCATCGTGGCTAGTGTTGCACCGATGCTAGAACCCACCTTTACACATGCGCAACATCGTAAATTGTATGGTAAGTGTAAACACATGAATCGGATATGGGTCACAATTTAAAGAACGTGTAAACAGAGCAACAAATCGGAACTAAGCATGAAGACCTGATAGTGTAAACGGTTCCAACCCCAATTAAACCTGAACCAGCTAATCAAGCTCTTTCTAGGTATACTAGAAACTTTAGGCAGGTGTGTTGAAGAAAGTTAGAGCTAAACTATGCAAAGCCCTCCAGGACCGAGTTTAGACACCTCTGTTATAGACTATTTGTGGCTAACCAGAAAACTACTTGGTGACGTACAGTTGAAATCACAACATTGACACAATGAAACCCTCTGTAATTTGTCATACACACAGGGCATACATGCAATAGTAAATGTGCGATCATTTTGGTCTGAAATAACCCTTTAAGTGTCTCCCATAACTATAAGACATGAGTGAGTTGCTCCATCCCTTCTCTCTGTGCATGTGTAAAAGTGTGTAAGGGGGAACAAAAAGCACATTGAGTGTGGAAAGAGTAGTGGAGCAGAATGAAGTGGCATCCAGGATACACTCCTGCTGTCCACACGCTGAGAGGGAAACACAGAGAGGAAGTGGGAATTCAATCAGCCGCTTCAAGGTCCGTTTGAGCTCAAAGAGCCCCTGCCTGCCCTCAATCACTACCGGAGGAATTGAAATCTTCACTCGGCTTCATCGACATTCACTCTTAAAAATAAATCGGGTTTTTGCAGCGCTGCCACAGAGGGACTGTTTTTAATTCCCCAAAGAACATTTCTGTGAACAGTTATTATTTTGATGAACAATCTAATGAACTGTTTGCGCTTTGTGAAGTTAAACTAATTTCGAGAGGATCATGTGCTTATGATTGCTTGCAGCTGGTTTTGCATTATCCAATTTATTATTCACCAATCAGATGATTCCTAAGCCACTACATATACCCTAAGTTCCATATCACAGCCATCTTCGTTTTGAAGAATCCCCCTTCCACCCCTACTCCTCCTTTCCAAGATGGGTGGCACAGTGGCCCAGTGGTTAGCATTGTTGCCTCACAGCAAGAACATCACTGGTTCTTGTCCTTACCAAGCCAGCCAACGTTTCTGTGCGGAGTTTACACGTTCTCCCCGTGTTCATGTGTGTTTCATCTTCGTCTTGAAGAAGTCTCATCAACGGTGA
>CAIGQQ010032019.1:1540351-1562554 GCA_903798035.1 Danio albolineatus
TTAACCCAACCATCACAGTTATTAATGTCTACATCTTCCCCAACCCTAAGCCCAACTATCACAGTTATTAATGTCTACACCATTACCAACCCTAAGCCCAACCATCAGTTATTAACGTACAGCTGTGAGTTTTGGAGGCATTGTTCTATTATTTGCAACCACAAGGGGCATCACAGAGTAGTCTAACTGTTAAGACAAAACGGATGAAGTAGTCAGCAAGTTGCATTGTGGAGTTGCTAAATGAACCAATATAATAATATATCAAATGAATTGGTTGTGAATACATTTGGAGAAAACTCATGAAAACATTTGATGAAAATGTTCTCTGGTAAGTATTTCCAGTATCTTGCCAACAGCATCTCGTTGTGTCATCTCGCGTGGTTCAATAAGATCTCGGTAACTGCAAATAACGCCTCTGACTTACTGCAAGTTATATCCCTTCATCTTATGCCCCCTTCTTGCAGTCCGCATCAGATGAAAAGCAAACGAGAAGCATCTTGATACTACAGAGCATTTGATTGGTCAAGATTTGATGAGAAACTGAATTATGAGGTGACGTGAAAAATTGTTGATCCATTTAGGTGGAAGTGACAAACTGCTAGCTTTATATGTTTAGATCAGATTTACATCTTTTAAATCTTCAAGATGGCACAGATGTGTTTGGCCAAAGACAGTAGAAAAGAACCAAAGAAAATCTTACCTTTTAGTAAAGAAGCCAATCATTGCTTGTTATAAAATGATGATTCTCTGGAAGAGGGGCTCTGTCCAGACATGTGTTTTTAAGACGTTTCTTCAGCTTCATTGTTGTGAAATGTCTGTGGTCAGCAAACGCACGGCAGTACCACGTAATACTTTCCTCACAGAAATAAATCCACATGAAGCTTGAAAGCTCTACTATTCAATGAACCAAAACAAATGTTCTCTGGTTTTGTAATCTGAAATGAAGTTTGACAGGATGACATCTGATCACATCCTCAAGAAACAGTCATGAAGGAGGTTGGTGTAAATGCGTTCCCTTCTGATACACACATGCGTCCTGATTTTGCATGCTACTGGGTCAACATACTCATTGATCCTAGAACATCATTCCTGTTTGAAAATTATTGCTAAAATCAGATAGCTGGGTGCACAGCGTATGTACACTAGCTTGGGCAACCTAAAAAAATGCGACAATTTAGTAGGGTTGATACATTTCATTGGTCGTTCCAAATATGAAATTTACCAGTTTTGGATAATTTTATGTTTGTCTATTCAAAGAGATAGGACTTGCATTTGCACTGCACTTGCGCACTACTTTTTTTACTTTGAGTTTGTGTCTTGTTTCTAATCCAAATATCTAAAAATTCTTAAACCAAGAAGCCTTTTCGAGACAAGTAAAAACTGTTTTGTCATCAAAATAATGAGTGAAAATAAAGTAAGATTCTCTTTAAAACAAGCTGAATTATCTGCCGGATACCTTTCTCAGGTTGAATTACAGCAGATTTTTCTTGAAATTATTTAAATTGTGTATGGTCAACAGACTGACTCCTGAAGCAGAAGAAATGCAGGAAAAGATGTTTTCTAAACTCATAATAACTAACTTGTTTACATTACACTTGTTATATCGATAGATCATACTGTAAATAGGTGACTCTGTGATGTTAATCTGCTGAACAGCCACAACACTAAAAAACATTAAAGAAATTACTCATCCAAATAAAAACAGTCATTATCCCTTCTCTTTTATTTCTGATTGACATTGTGACATTATTATTTTCATAAGCACCCATTCTTAAAGCCAAATTGCCTTAATATGTGAACTTTTTGCATTTATTGGCGTTTAAGTGCACTGAAAAAATATCTTATGTCCACTTTCCTTTTCTGTCATTTTATCTAGTCACTGCAAGGCTAGATTAAACACAATGGTAATTTAAAGTGCTTTACCTGAAGTACATAAAACTATAAAAAGTAATCACAACAATAAAAACAAGGAATTTAAAAGGTTAAAATAGTTGTTTTAAATTAGTTGTCATGTACGAACAGAATGAAAATTGATTATACAAAAATACAATGGGGTCAGTTTGGACAGTGCTCATTTAGCAAATGCACAGCTACAAAATATGCTAATTGTGGCCGTTTATGTTGTAAACAATATGCCAACTCGTCACAAATAAAACATTGCATGGCAAACGGCTTTGATGCGTTAGCTGCAGTGCACTTTGCAAGAAGCTAACGCTAACCTTAACTAGATAGGTAATATTTCAATCGCTAATGTAGCAGACACATGGAAAATACATCGGTAATCAGCATTTTTACCGCAAATAATTTATAAATGAGTCTAAACAACATTAAAGATAATTACTTTATTTACAGTGAATAAAATACCTCCTTACTGGCGATCATTTAGAACTGAGCCACAGCCACACACCTGACTTGTGTGTTTGTGCATAGTCGGAGAGATGAACCGGGAAAAGCAGTGGACCAAACCACTGTGAGGAAGGGGAGGGGGAACTCAACAGTTTGTAAACGCATGTTAAATGCGAAATGAGTTTTTTTTCCTACATATACAATTATTTTAGGTAGAGATACATTTATTTTTCACAATACAGAGTGATTTTTTTTTTAACTTTTTGTTTTTTTGGGGGGGGACAACCCTCGGATGGGAGGGGACATTTCCCCCCTGCCCCCCCTGGGATTTACACCCCTGCCTAGCACATGTCTTTGGATTTGTAGGGGAAACCAGAGCACTCAAAGGAAACCCACGCCAACACGTGGAGAACATGCAAACTCCACACAGAATTGCCAACTGACCCAGCTGAGGCTCGAACCAGTGACTTTCTTGCTGTGAGGTGATCGTGCAACCCACTGTACCAACGTGACACCCATCTGAAAAATTGTGTTGAATTTAAACAAATTAATTCTTTAATCTTCAACTTAATTTGTTTGACATGTTTCATCCCTCATGGCACGGACAAGGAAATTGAAAACGTTAATTCTCTGATAATAAATCTGTGACTTTTACTACTGCTCTTACTTGTGGACCAAGCTCTACACCTGCACAGACCTGTTGGGTTGGTCACTTTTCTCCTATAGCCTGCAGGGACTTTGCTGCTGCTTACATGATTGTTGATGTATTTTCAATAACTAACCAATTCTTAGAAAGCTCTGACGCACATTTAGAGCTTTTTAGTAACAAAATCCTGAGCATTATTAACAAGACTGCTCACTTGAATTTCTCACTATCTACTCTTTGGCTTTTGGGCCTCATTTTGGATTGTAGCGTCACCGAACATGTGTACGTCATTGCACATATGACACATTTAATGTGAATTTACAGATTTCTTCTTTTGTTTTGCTATATAGTAGCTTTATAGTACTTTAGCTATATATAGAGGTCTATATAAGTGTTATTTTGGACAAAGTTACACAGGTTTAGAACACACCAAAGCGGAATTTTTTATTGTTTGCATTTCTGAGTGTGCTGAATACAGGTGAATGACCAGAAGGAGACGCGGGATGCATCAGAAATCGCATACTTGGCGCAGTTACATTTGGATCCAATTAGGTACTGTTTGAAAAGAAAACTTGAGCAATTTGACAAAATCTGGCATCATTTTATCTATTACCTTGAGAAAATCCTTGTGGACTAATGCATAATTTTATGTAATGTTTTAATATTTCTTTTCATTATAATCTGTTGTTCAAACAGGTCTTTGTTAACATGTTTTTTAGAAATGGCTTGTTTGTGGGTTTTTATTTATCATTATTATCTCTATAATAACAATTTTTTTACTGTTTTTTTCTCTTTCTTTGCTTTTGTAATATGTGGACAACATATGTAAAACAGAGAATCCTTTTTCCTAAATCTTCAATAAAAACTTACTTGACAAAAAATAAGAAAGACTTGGCACAGTTAAATACGAGTGTCAAATCTCGAAGCATTACATTAACAGTACATCTGCGAGTACAAAAATGTAGCATTTAACACTTATTCAACAACCCAACCATTCTCCCATTTCCCTTTCCAGTCGTCCTTATTATTTACGTTCTGTCATCACACGGGAGCATTAACACATCATAACCCAACCGACAGTGAGGAAGCAGATTTTGGCCATGCTAAACACAGCAGCTGCCATCATTTAGACTTCAAGACCTGCACGTTTCCAGGCCCATCCAAACAAAACGTCCTGGACTGAACAAATCAGTGCCATTGGTGCATTTGAAGCCATTTCACAGATAATTAATAGACATAATTAGATACAATTCATGTAATTAGAGGAGTTCTAGAGCTTACATTTTGTAATCTGCGTCACAGTGCACAACCAGCGGCTGGAATCACTTATGTCCCTATGTAAAACAGCACGTGGCGCGCGGAAACGCTCTGCTTTTGTGCTCAGCTGAAATCACAGGCGCTGCGGTGCAATCATTCAGACTATCAGCAGTGCAGGACTTCTGCTATATATAGACTAGCGGAAGACTTATTGGAATATGAAAAACAGCTAAATGGCTTTATTTCTATCTCTTCTGAAGTACTCCATGTTAGGTTTTCCTAATCAATCAATCAATCAATCAATCAAATTAAGATTGAGTTTTATAAATTAAATCAATCATAATAAGATTGGTCAAGATCCCTGAACCCCTGTGAACAAAACCAAGAACCCCAAAATATTATTAATTCAGAGTGTGCCTCACACCGGTGAGTGGGCTTGGTAAACCACCTGTAGAAAAGACATTCTTTCATCTCTCTTTGCACAGACAATGTTATCCTCCTCACACTGGCTGCCTGTAAATTCTGTATTGATTTTAAAACATTATATCTTACCTATAAAGCTTTAAATAATCTAGTTCCTGTTTATCTAACCAACCTTCTTTCTCACTACAATCCAACCCACTCTTTAAGATCTTAAAACTCAGGGATTCTGGTAGTATACCCAGAATAGCAAAGTCCACTAAAGGAGGTCGAGCGTTCTCATTTATGGCCCCAAAACTCTGAAATAGCTTTCCTGATAATGTCCGAGGCTCAGACATACTCAGTTCTAAACTAGATTAAAGACCTATCTTTTTAGTAAAGCATACACAAAGTGGTGGCGCCACGGTGGCCTAGTGGGTAGCATGTTCGCCTTACAGCAAGAAGGTCACTGGTTCGAGCCCCGGCTGGGTCAGTTGGCATTTCTGTGTGGAGTTTGCATGTTCTCCCCGTGGTTGCGTGGGCTTCCTCCGGGTGCTCCGGTTTCTCCCACAGTCCAAAGACATGCGGTACAGGTGAATTGGGTGAGCTAAATTGTCCATAGTGTATGTGTGTGAATGAGTGTGTATGGATGTTTCCCAGAGATTGGTTCGTCTGGAAGGGCATCCGCTGCGTAAAACAAATGCTGGATAAGTTGGCTGTTCATTCCGCTGTGGCGACCCCGGATTAATAAAGGGACTAAGCCGAAAAGAAAATGAATGAATGATACACAAAGTGCATCACATTACAGGATGATGCATGAGTGTGCTCCACGGAGGTTAATGTACCAGACATTTTGTTACAAATACTCATATGCTTTAGATGTTTGTTTCTGTGTTTGGTTATGTAACTGCTATTTTGATTTATAGTACTTCATTTTTGCATTGATATTTAATATCTCTTGTTCAACATTATGAACAGATGCTACGCTAATTGTTTTCTTTGTTCTCCATTTCCACTTGGAGATACTGATCCTGAGGCCTGTAGAGCCTGTGCAGTGCCATGGACATGGTCATCAACAATACTCAGGTAGGCTGTGGTGTTGGCATGATGTTCAATTGGTACTAATTGGCCCAAAGTGTGCCAAGAAAATATTCCCCACACCATTACACCAGCACCACCAGCCTGAACCGTTGAGAGAAGGTAGGATGTATCCATGCTTTCATGTTGTTGATGCCAAATTTTGACCCTATCCGAACGTCGCTGCAGAAACTGAGACTCCAGTGTTGTGCATTCAGACATGCTCTTCTGCATACCTCGGTTGTAACGAGTGGTTACTTGAGTTACTACCTTTTTATAAGCTCCAACCAGTCTAGCCATTCAACCCTGACCTTTGGCATCAACAAGACATTTGCGCCCACAGAACTGCTGCTCATTGGATATTTACTTTCGGACCATTGTCTTTAAACTATGATGTGATGTTGTGCGCCAAGGTTTCGAAGCATGTATCAGAAATGATGGTAACACTTTATTTCGATGGTCCATTTGAGCATTAGTAGACTGTCTACTTAATATCTGTTGATACTGACATTTAACAGACAATTAACTGACTATAAGAAACTTTGCAAGCACATGTCAACTTACACTAACCCTACCCCTAACCCCAACCTAACAGTCTACTCATAATCGAATAAGAATTAGTTGCAATGTAACTTAAATTCAGCAAACGGACCATCAAAATAAAGTGTGACCAAAATGATACATCTCGTAGTGAAGCAGTGTACCGGAGCTTGATTCATTTTGCCATCATCACATGATCAGTGACATCCAAAGCTTAATTTTCAACTATACCCACGTGACTGCTTTGGATTTTGATTCAAAGAATTAAACACCCTCATAGGTTAGTCAAGTGTATAGCGAAAGATTTGGCGTTGATTACATACATTTCTACTGTTTCAAAGCATTGCACCAGTCCCATGCATCAGTAATTAAACTAAAATGCAATAGTAAGTTATAGTAAAAAGCTTTTGAACCATGCTAAAGTGTATTAGTGTAATTTTTGGTCATACTTTATTTTGATAGTTCGTTTGTTGAATTTAAGTTACATTGCAACTAAATCTCATTAGATTATAAGTAGACTGTTAGTTTGGGGTTAGGGGTAGGGTTAGAGTAAGTTGACACTTGCAAAGTTTCTTATAGTCAGTTAAATGTCAGTTGAATGTCAGTTTCAACAGATATTATGTAGACAATCTACTGACACTCAAATGGACCATCGAAATAAAGCGTTACCTAATTTTTTACAACTGTCTTTAAAGAAGACCACTGCATATTGTAGTATAGTCTGTAAGGGAGACCAGCTGGCAAGTGCAGCCCATAAGCCTCTCTCTCAGAGCCTCCTCCTTAGAGCATTCACCTCACATGCGGGAATCGCTGGTTCGATCCCTGCTTGGAACGAGTGGGTGGGTGAAGGATGGAATGTGAACACTTTTGAATACCTTGGATTTTACTACAGTCATCAGTGGTGTAATGTAACATACCTTTTGTAAAAACTACAGTATTTTTTTTATACTATTGTTGTTGTATTACTGCATGAATGAGTTGGTCAGTTGTGAACGTTTTTGCAACACAATTCTTTCCCTCACTTTAACCAGAGGTCCTCATCGAGCTCTGATTTAGAGCAGCTCACTGGATCATAAAGCATCATTTCACTATCACTACTCTAAACCCTAGAGATGGTTGTGTGTGAAAATCCCAGTAGAGCAGCAGTTTCTGAAACACTCTGGCCCATTTGGCACCAACAACCATGCCACACTCAAAGTCACTTAACTCACCTTTCTTCCCTATTCTCATGCTCAGTTTGAACTTCAACAGCTTGGTCTTGACCATGTCTAATTGCCTAAATGCATTGAGTTGCTGCCATGTGATTGGCTAATTAGAAATTTGCATTAACGTGCATTTGGACAGGTGTACCTAAAAAAGTGGCCGGTGAGTGTAATGGTGATGAAAATGCCTCTTAAATGTGCGTGGTTTCTTAATACACTCAAAAGATGTATTATTAATCATAATATTAAACGGATTAATAAATGCACAAATCATGTTAACCAGTATAGTAGACTACTGCTAACCACTGGAAGTCTTGCTAAAACAATGCAAGGATAAAAACTACACAAATAAATAAATAGGGTAAATGTAACCTTCTTTTTTTTTTTTTTTTTTTTTGCACAGTGGTGGTCAGCACCTGGGCTCGGGCCCCAGAATGAAAGAAGGTGAGAGTGTTTGTGATGTTTTGTCGACAGGTCTGACGGGGCCACAGCTGCGGGTCGACCTCTGGGTCTCCTGAAAGGTGTTTGCAGTCGGATGTGGAGCCTCTCCATCATGCTGAAGAGGACAAACCCCTGGCAGGACGGCAGAAAAATGTATGGTTTACCCAAGATGAATGTGAGCCAAATTCATCGCAGAGAAGCAGATTTATCTTCCATGAGAACTAGATGAACAGCATTAATTCAAGACAATGACTGGGTGAGTACATGACATCATCAAAAGACATATTTCCTCTAAAAATGAAATATTTTTGCCATTTTTTTAATGTAATCCAAGAAACTTTCTCGTTTCTAATGCATGTAATAATTGAGAAAAATGTTTTGAAAAATTATTTAGCTGCTTTGTCCACGATACTGATCAGAGTGATACTGGCAAAATAAAATGAAATAAAATAAAATAAAAAACTACATTTAAAAACAGTCAATTACTTGAATAATAGTTTAAAGAAATTGAAATTACTGCTAACTGGTAGTTATTAGTTAATGTTTACTATTTACTAGGAACATA
The DNA here is from genome assembly GCA_903798035.1 of Danio albolineatus. Taxonomy (NCBI): domain Eukaryota; kingdom Metazoa; phylum Chordata; class Actinopteri; order Cypriniformes; family Danionidae; genus Danio; species Danio albolineatus. Next base: position 1,548,825 of record CAIGQQ010032019.1, read on the forward strand.
TTAGCTTAATAACTACCTTGAGAGTACATCAAAACATCTTTATAAATAATTTAGGCCATTTTCTTTGAAACATGGTTAATGTTTATCATCAAATGCTGTCATTTTTGGTAAACTTAAGTGCATTCATGTAGTTTCTATTAAAACATTTAAGACACATTATATACGCAATTACATCATTGCAATGATTAAATTCAGTTCAGTGAAAACATTAACTATAATTGTAATCTTGAACATCAGATAACATTTAAGGGAATACTTTAATATGTTAGTCAACACATCAAAATAAGTACTTTATTTCTACTTTCACAGTATTTTAAAGGTATGTTTTATGACCCTTTCCCTTTTTGTCCAGAGTTGGAGAATTGAAATAGCAAAAACAAATTTTGTAGTTTAGCAGAGAGAGAGGAGAAAAAAAACCCACACACACAACAAATTACACAAGGTTAAATAAAAAAAAAAAAATTGGGGAATCACTTCTGACTTCTACCTCAGAAATGGAAAAGACAATTAAACTTACATCTTTTTTTTCTCATTAATCAAACATAGGAAGCAATAAGTTTCCAGGAGCAGGATAAACAAAACCAAAACTAGCTTAGGGGGAATAAACACATTCTTTCCTCAACTTCCTTACTAAAAATAGAGACAAAAAAGCAACAAAAAAAAAAAAACAACAACACACACCCTCTCTCTCTATGTGGAGTTTATGCATAAACAAATTTCGAGAGGATCACGTGCTTGTGATTGCTGCTGCTAGCAGCTGACCTGCATTATCCAATTCACAACGCACCAATCAGATGATTCCTAAGTTACTATAAATACCCTTGGTTACGTATCACAGCTATCTTCGCTTTGAAGGATCCCCCCCTTCCACCCCTGTTCCTCCTCCTTTCTAGATGGGTGGCACTGCGGCCCAGTGCTTAGCACTGTCGCCTCACAGCAAAAACGTCTCTGGTTTCAGTCCTTACCAAACCAGCTGACGTTTCTGTGTGGAGTTTGCAAGTTCTCCCCTGCTTACGTGGGTTTCCCCCAGGTTTCCTCCCACCGTCCAAAAACATGCAACTTAAGTTAATTGACTAATCCAAATAGACACCATAGACATGCTCCTAGTAAGTAGCTATCTCCTAAGAACAATCAATATCTTTCCTTCAGCTACTCCAGCAGGGGAGTTCTCGAGATCTACTCGAGCTCACACTACCCTCTCGCCTTGCAACGGGAGGGAGCCCTGGACTCGAGGATCTTATGAGCTCAGGGCTCTCTCCCGGGACAGCATGCCAAACTAGCTTTATAATCAATCATCAGTTAAGTGTGAACTCTTGAAAGCTTCTTTAAGTATTACTCAAACAAAGAAATAAAACATTTACCTTTTATACATGCAAAAAAAAAAAAAACATACATACTGCCTGGAAGTTCAACAACACTCAATTCTCAAGTACTCCAAAAACATACGTCTAAAGCAGGAGAGAAGTGAACCTTTCTATGGGTTGACGCACACTGCTCTTTTGTAGCAACGTGTAACTGCAGCACACTCACGCTGATGAGCATCAACTGTGCCTAATCAGCTCTACCTACAGTAGCAAGCAGATAGAGAGGGAGACAAAGGAAGAGTGAGAGAGGGAGACAACACAAGCACACATTATAACCACACCCAATGGGCAGTAAACACACACACACACACAAAATAAAATAAAAATTATATATATATATATATATATATATATATATATATATATAAATTATACCAGAGGAACAAACAGACTATATTAAAGCGAGACAATTATTTTTTTAACTTTTATTCATTCATTCATTCATTCATTTTCTTTTCAGCTTAGTCCCTTTTTTAATAGAGGGTCGCCACAGCGGAATGAACCGCCAACTTATCCAGCATTTGTTTTATGCAGCGGATGCCCTTCCAGCCGCAACCCATGACGGGGAAACATCCATACACACTCATTCACACTCATACACTACGGACAATTTAGCCTGCCCAATTCACCTGTACCACATGTCTTTGGACTTGTGGTGGAAACCCACCCAGAGAAAACCCACGCAACCACGGGGAGAACATGCAAACTCTACACAGAAATGCCAACTGACCCAGCCGAGGCTCAAACCAGCGACCTTCTTTTTTAACGTTCATACACTCTTAAATGTAATATATTCCAAACATTCTTTAAATAATGTATATATTTTCAGAATAAGCCTATGTTGAGGAGCTGATGGGGATTAACCAACTCACAAATATGCTTGAAAATATTTACAATGAGCTATTATTTACAAAGTTACTAAGAGCTATTAGATATGACCATGTCATTAGATGTCATATAAATAATCTCTCTCACATGTGTGCTCCCTATCCATCTGCTTGTGATAATCTGATCTAACATGTAATAACTTCTTTTGCTTTGTTTTGGTTGTTTTTGACTCTGCGTTTTGCATTTAAATCCATTAAAACGCAACTATCCATTGAGCATCTCTCTTATTGCACACCTTCCATCCAGTCAGAGTCAGGTATTTTGTAAAATTACCATAAAATACACTTTTTAGACTCTCACTAAGAAAAAAATACTTATATACTTAAATACTTAAGAAATAAAGTATTCAACAGATTGCCTTTTTCTGAAATTGTACAAAATTATAGCATAGCATAGCACACTTTCATTAAAAATTAATATTCGATTGTCCCATTCCCATCTGCCCAGGTCCCATTTGAGCCTCTCTGAGGGCACTGGCCTTTAACCCTTTCTCCACAAGGTCCAGGAAGACATCAGCTCGGCCCCTAATGAGAAGCTCCATCCCTCCAGCCGTAGGCCACTGATATGTCTCATTAACCATGCTTAGCTTGTCATGGTACACTAAGCCTCTTAGCTGCATATACCTGTAATTTCCTTTGCTTTCGGCTCGGGGGTGTCTCAGCATCCCGGGACCGGGGGAGGGGCGGGGATGGGGGTATGGCAGGAGCAGGAGGAGCGCCTGAATGGAGCCATATTGTGTGAGCTAAAGCAGCCAGAGCAGAGCCATAAACTGGGCGACAATATAGCCAGGGCCTAATTGTTCAGTTTAACGCCTGCCGATTACTGAGGCCCGTAAAGTCAGGCGTTTCTCCCCCTCTATCTCGGACCACACAGCGCGTATTGGGCAGATCAGCAAAAGCAGGCCTTGCTGTTTCTCATTTCGCTAGCAGGGGAGGAGAAGGAGGCCCTGATTCATTTAGGCAAGGTAATAAACACTAGCGACCGAGTGGATTAATTGAGCGTTTTGGCGGATAGGTCGTGAATCATCGTTTTGTTGTTGGAGAACATTAGCACCTTGTTGTGACAGCAGTGCATGTTTCTAATCACCATTCAGCACTTGGCACCTGCACTTGATTTTTAGTGCTTTTGTGTCTTGTGTTAAAGGCATGGTGTACTCAAAAATGAACATTTCCTTGTCAGTTAATTCTGTTGAACACACACACACACACACACTGACGAATGCTGTCAATAAAACATGGCTATTAACATCTATAATAGCAACAAAACATCATATGGAAGTCAATGGCTGTTTATTATTTATAACATTCTTCAGAATATCTTCCTTTGTGCTCAACACAAGAAAGAAACCCAAACAGGTCTGGAACAATTGAGTAAATGATGGTAGAATTTCCATTCTTGAGTGAACTCTCAATTAAGTCTAACAGTGAAGTTCTTTTCGTTCTGTGTTAAGGCACCCGCCATCGAATGTTATCAGTCGATCGAATGACCATTATCAGCTGATAGACATGGGCCAGTAGGGGCCTTCTGTGCTTACCTACGTTATGCGCGCTCACCTCCATATAAATGGCTTTTTTGCTGTTACTGGTTTCTCCAGTGACTCACCGTTCACATCAGCAGACTTGTGACGTGGTGCGGAGTTGACATCGATGATGGGGTTCAAGTCTTGCAAAGAACTGTTTCAGAAAGCAGGAAAGACAAAAGCCAAACAAGTAAATAATTTGCTTTTGATTGCTTTTTAAAAACAGACGGTTGGGTTTAGGGAAGGAGGAGGCTGGCTTAATCGGTGCTATTGAAAAAAAAGTGATGGTTGGGTTTAGGGAAGGAGGAGGGTGAGCAGAAATTTAATATCTCATATAGCTGATTAAACATTTGGATGGTTGATAACAGACTTTTGAGCCTACCAATAGACACAGAAGGCCCCTACTGGTCCAAAGCTATCAACTGATAACCACTGATAACAGCCATTCAATCGACTAATAACATTCGAATTTGCTGGTTAATGGGTGAAAAGATATTTGAAAGATGTAGTAAATCTCGTAAATCTCAATGTTGCCTACACTGTAATGAAAGCATCTGATCAAATTGATATGAATGTTTGCGTGAGCTTATGATTGCATCATGATTTAAAACAGTTTCTCAATTACCAGTCCATGAACCTCACTGTTATGCACACTTTGTGCTTCTGTCATGTCTTCATACACTCTAAAAAATATTCTTGCTGATTGTTCAAACTGCTTATTTATAATGAGCTGAATCAACACAATTGTTGAGGGTTTTTGTGAGGTAACTTAATTTTTTAATGTTCAATCAAATTAAATTTGTAAAAACAATTAAGTTACCTCAATCGATTTGTGTTGAGTCAGCATGAGGGAATTGTGTGGAACCCAGCATTTTTTACAGTGTATGTTTGTTCTAATTTGACCCCAAAGAACTCTGCAAAGGGGATATTCCGCCATAATTACAGTTCGAATAGACTGTTAATATGTCTCATTCAGGTAGCATTTTAATGTGCAATGTGTAATTTATATTGAATTTCAAGAGTTCACACTTTGGGATGGCTTGACAATATTAGCAGGTTTGTCATGCTGTCCCAAGAGAGAACTCTGAGCTTTGAGATAATAGAGTCCAGGGCTCCCACCTGGTCGAAAAGCATGTAAGGGGGTACAAGATCAGGTAGTTACTGAGAGCTCCCCCTGGTTAAGAAAGGGGGAAGATCGGGTGGATGAGGGATCTTTCGCAAAAAAAAAGATAAGGGAGTAATTTTAGACAGGCTGTTTATAGTGGGTTTGGATTAATCCGATTGGCTTACGTGTCTGCGTATGTTTCCTCTGGGTGCTCTGGTTTCCCCCACAGGTCCAAAGACATGCACTATAGGTGAATTGGGTTAGCTAAATTGTCCGTAGTGTATGAGTGTGAATGAGTGTGTATGGATGTTTCCCAGAGATGGGTTGCAGCTGGACGGGCATCCACTGCGTAAAACATGCTGGATAAGTTGGCGGTTCATTCCACTGTGGCGACCCCAGAATAATAAAGGGACTAAGCTGAAAAGAACACGAATGAATGAATAATAACCACTCTCACAACATATTTTAAATTCTGATTCCTGATGTCCTTTCACTATGGGCCAGAACAGTCTATGTTACAGCACATCTAGTATAATGTTAACATTGTTTTCTTGTGGTTGCATACATAAATATGAGTACTGTGTATTTTCACAGTACAGTTTTATGCTTCTTGCCATATGATCCACCAGTTGTATGTTCTCTGTGAAACATGCACGCCTGAGAAAACCTGTAGTGTCATATGTTTTTGAGCTGAAAGGGAAATTTTTATATATATATATATATATATATATATATATATATATATATATATATTAGTGCTGTCAATCGATAAAAAAAATTAACTAATTTATCGCACTATTTTTTGCCAATAAATCGCGATTAATCGCAATTAAAAGACTGAAATTTTTAGATATGTAACTGTGAAATGTAAATAATAGGGCTGTCAATTTATTAAAAAAATCTTATTAATTAAAAAAACTAATTAATCACACTTTTGTTTGTGATAAATCATGATTAATCATGAAAAGCCGTATTTATTACAGAAATAAAAACACAGGCATGTAAGTGCCATTTGAATTTTAAAACAATCAATGCCAATAACAAACAAAAATTATTTTCATGTTGGATTCTATGTGAACTACAAAAAATACAGGCATCGCAAATATGGAAATTGGATTAAAAAAAATAATAATAAAGTATTGAATACAAGCAATTGTATTCATTGTAAAGTTGTTTTGCGAGTTGAGAACATTAATTATAAAGTAGAAACAATTTTGCTCTGTCCTCCTTAGCATTTTGATAGTTGCTAAGACAGGCCAGTCTGTTGACATGTGACCTAAGTGTGAGAAAAGTCTCTCACAAGCAGAATCACCGATTTCGGTGCTTAATTTCTGTGCCACTGGTGCTGTGACAAGGACGCAAGAAGCACCAAGGGGTACATCAAAGTCACGCACTAAAGACTATAGGCTAGACTTCTCACATGGACTTTGGTCACGCCATCTCTAAACATTAAATTCTAAACTGCTTTGAGTGACTGTCTGCGATGTTAGGCGTTTAATCTTGTTGTTAGGATATCCACACATACACAAACACTCTCTCTTACACACACACACAGAAAACGCGGGCAGTACAGCGAGCTCACTCGGTAAAAGCGACTCCCTTCAGAGTCATCAACGCGCACGGTCGCGTTCATCATCGCGCCGCCCTCAACCCGAAAGTGAAAAAGAAAGTGACCGGTTCGTGGATGAACGTGCGGACCGGGACGGAGGGAGTAGGTGTCACGGATTTAGCTGGATTTATACTTTCGCCTGGCGCCGCATCGCGCGCCTCCGCTGAGAGTGCGCGCACATCTAGGCTATACTCGCCGAAGGAGGGGGGTTCGCTCACTATTCTGTCGGCCGCCTAGGTCGCCTCTGTGGACGCACCGGCCCTGAACACACGTCAGCCACAACAGGAAATAAGAAAAAAAACTGCCGCTGCGTTAAATGCGCAAAAAAAATTTTTAACGCGTTCAATATTTCAAATTAATCGGCGTGCGTTAACGCGCTAATTTTGACAGCCCTAATATATATATATATATAAATTCATTCATTTTCTTTTCGGCTTAGTCCCTTTATTAATCTGGGGTCGCCACAGCGGAATGAACCGTCAGCTTATCCAGCATTTTGTTATACGTAGTGGATGCCCTTCCAGCTGCAACCCATCTCTGGGAAACATCCATACACACTCATTCACACACATACACTACAGACAATTTAGCCTACCCAATTCACCTATACCACATGTCTTTGGACTTGTGGGGGAAAACGGAGCACCCAGAGGAAACCCACGCAACCAAGGGGGGAACATGCAAACTCCACACAGAAATGCCAATTGACCCAGCCGAGGCTCGAACCAGCGACCTTCTTGCTGTGAGGCGAACGTGCTACTCACTACGCCACTGTGGCGCCAAGTATATATATATATGATTCAGTTCAGTTTGACATGAATGTTGTAGTTGAAGGATGCTATTGACTATAGTCAATAGGGTAAGTCTACTGAACACAGCTATAGGTAAGTCAAAGCTATATCAGCTACATATTAACTCCACCAATAGATAGAAACAGAGAGGGAAAAAAACGCTGGTAGAAATCAAGTTTGGCAGCACAAGATTTTGAACCAGCTGAAGTTTCTTGTATCAAATAACAATATTGCAGTCTTAAGGTCATACGTGCATAAACAAACTCTTCTGCAATATGCATTGAGAGCATTGTCACGAAAGATGACAAACAAATGTTTTACAATTGCTGGAGATGTGGCCTACAAACCTGAAGATTAGAATCACACTTAAGTTTCTGTTTCTAAATAAATCTTCTGGGCTTATTGGATGCCTGACCTTGATGGACTAAATAAAGCGTGATATGATAACTTTTATTATTATTTTTAGACCCCTTTAAGAGCTATTTCATCACAGGCAAAAAAAGTTTACATTAAAATAATGTGCTAATGCTGAATTGAATGCTAAAATTGAATACTAATTCAATAGAAAATCTAAATTTAAAGTTAAAAATTATTGCTGCTTATGCGATTAATCTGCAAATAACAGCAAACTGTATTATAAAAACTGTATTATATCTAGGACGTATTCAGCAAAACTTGTCATAATGTGCAATACTTCATGCATGCAATGATCGCTCTCACACGCTGTCCTAAAGCGACTATGCTTAGTGCTTTGACCGGCAGCGTGCAGGAATCATACATTATAAACAATATAGGGAGCACGTCACAGGTTGTCATTGTTCAAAAATGAACCAATGTGAATATAAAACCAACTTCACGTCACAGGTTGTCATTGTTCAAAAATGAACCAATGTGAATATAAAACCAACTTCACCTCAGTTAAGCAGGCTAGGCGGAATAGCGCTATTTACTTGTTTTATTGTTAAACAATATAAAATCTACATTATCGATGCTGTAAAAGGATCTTATGAAACTGAAAATAGTTACATTTGGCTGAGAAATTTCAGTGGCTGAACAACACTTCTGTGTATATAACCCATTTGTAACAACAAAATCTACATCAGCTTTGCGTGACTAAAATAGTTTTAAAACAGAACATTACCTGTCTAAGAAAAAAACTCAGCCATGGTGTGGTCCTTCCTCCAGCAGGCAAAAGTATTCATTCATGATTTGAAAAAGTTTTAACTCAGCTTCAGCATTTGTTGTGCAGGTGAATGCGCATGCGGGTGCGTGTACACGCAAATGGCGGTTCTGCGTGAACGGCTGCAGACAAATCTACATTTGCTGACAGACAGTTTAGACAGTATCAGAATTAGGGGAAATGTCGGACCAACAAATTTTTATTGGATGAACATTTGTTTGTTTATGTCTTACCCAGAATATAAAAATACATATAAACACATTTAGATCATTTACTTTAATCATTACTGTTGGACTGTGAAGAGACTTTCAACCAGCACAACAAAAAATGTTTCTGAAGACAACGTACTGCACCTTTAATGACCCAAATACCTTCATAGAGAATCATTCAAATACTAGCTCTAAAGTGACGTTGGTGAAGTAGCAACAGTTTCTACTGCAGATGTGAATGAACGGCGAAAGAAAGTAGTTCCTCTTACAAAAGGGTTTTTAGACTCTCTATGTTTGATTTTCTCTTTTGTACTCAAGATTATGCCGTCGAACTGTTATATAAATGCAATTTCACATGAGCAGCAGTGCCATATGGCTGTATATCGTCACTGGTGGGACAATCTGCACGCCTCCCACCAGTGCCCATTTGCAGCCACATTGAACTGCTACTCCTGTGCTATTGCTCATTTATCCAGAGAAAGCTGACTATTTTCCTCTTTACTTTTTCCAAATGGAAAAAACTTCAACCCCCATGATACACTGACTCTATTTACTTTGTCAGCTCATATTGCTCTTCCCATATAGCATACGGACTTGGCCCAAATGTGGGCTCATTATGGCACTGTTGGCGTTTTGCCGGCACTGGCATGCATAATGTCAGCCGAATGTGGGCCATGCATGCCATCATGGCCTCCTAACCATCCCCATATCATAACTGGCTTCATTACTCTCACTCCTCTCCATGAATCAGCTGGTGTGTGGTCTGGCGCAAAATGGCTGCCATTGGGTCATGCAGGTGAATACTGCACACTAGTGGTGGATGAGGAGACCCTTGTCTTAAATCCAGTTATGGGCCACTTCAGGACTGTCTTTCTTTGCGGTGCTTGGGCAAGGGAAAAGTTATTGTGTGGCCCGGAGCTGGGCCAGAGAACATTTGCTATGTAGGTTGTTGAGGTAAATAGCAATTAATATGCGCAAGTTAATCAACAGAAAAACTGTTTGTCTTTCTAATCTTTAATGATATCTTGAATGACATTCCTTCTCTGAGGAAATGATAAGGAATGATAAGGTTTTGCTTGTGGCATGAAAGCAATCAGAATCAGAATCAGTTTTATTATAAGGAATTTGCTTTGGCTACAGAAGCTTCCAGTGTACATAAAGTAACAAGTGACAACACAGAATAAATATGAAAAAAAAAAAAGACGATAGACATTAAACAGAGATGCAGTCAGTCCAAAAAGATCTGAATGTTGAAATGTATAATACAGATTTGTTATAAATATACAGGTTATAAGGTGCTGTGTACAAATGCATAAGTATTGCATTGTATATTGTTATAAGGTGCTGTGTACAAGTGCGTAAGGAGAAGTATTGCATTGTATATTGTTATAAGGTGCTGTGTACAAATGCGTGAGGAGAGGTATTGCATTGTATATTGTTATAAGGTGCTGTGTACAAGTGCGTATGGGAAAGTATTGCATGTTTATTGCACAATAGGAAAAATATTAACTGTTCATGAGGTAGATGGCCTGAGGAAAGAAACTTTTCCTGTGTCTGGCAGTTTTTGTGGTCGGTGCTCTGTAGCGCCGGCCAGACGGTAACAGTTTGAACAGGAAGTGTGCTGGGTGCGAGGCGTCCAGGGTGATTTTGCGAGCCCTGGACGCCAAGTGAACCAGACTTTATCACCAGAATCTGAGCCAAGTGAACCAGACTTTATCACACTCTATGATGAGATAACTGTTATCTGTGTAACAGTGCAAACTATAATAATATCTCCAATACAGTTCAATGTTACAATACAATGTTACAATTTCCTGCTCAGGCTACAGATGTAAATAAGCTTTATAGCTAACTCTGGCACAACATGTCTGTTACGGTGGGGTGTGATGATAACAACGGAGGCGAGCATCCAATTGCAGATTTTAAGATAAAAAAACAGTATAGCAAATATCAATGAGACAAAATCAAAAATCGTAGTCGAGAACAGGCAAAGGACCAAAAGGCTGGCAGCAGGCAAGGATAATCAAATAAGCAAGGCTAAGGTCAAAACACGGACAAACAGGCACAAAGAAAACTCGTTGTAAAGTCACTAACAGAGAACAATACTACAGCAGTGACAGAGAGTGTGTGCTGCTTTTGTAGTGTGTGTAATCAGTTTCAGACAGCCCTCCGGTGGTGTGTGCGCAATCAGTCGTGATATGGAACAGGAGTGTGTGTGTGTTGCATGGCTGGAATTGTAGTCCTAAAACATGGCTGATTTGTAGTTCACGGAAGTGTGTGTGAACCATCTCTGACAGAGGAGAGATCGCTGGTGATCGTGACAATGTCATGTTGTACATTGTCCCTGAATGAATGAATGAATGAATGTATGAATTAATTAATTAATTAATTAATTAATTAATTAATTAATTAATTAATTAATTAATTAATTAATTAATTAATTACATTATTTACATTATTTACATTATTTACATTAATTAATTAATTAATTAATTAATTAATTAATTAATTACATTATTTACATTAATTAATGCATACATTCATTCAGGGACAATGTACAACATTAATTAATAAAAATAAGTAAATAAATAAATAAAATAGCATGTAAAATGTGAAATGCAGCGGCCCTAGAACTGAGCCTTGTGGTACTCCATAATGATCTTTTAAATTGAACTTCCAAGCAGCGCTAAAGAAGATATTTCAGAAAAACTGTCCAAAACAGTATAATTCGGGAACTTCAAGGCCCTGGCTGAGACCTTCCAATAACCAATTTCAAAACGATCAATCACGTCAGATATCATGTCAGGTTTTCTTCAAAATGTCTCTCCAAAGACAAACAGATGAAGGATTGCGGTGTTTGCGCAGCTCAAATGTCATCCGTGTTTGCTCTTCTCTAAGCAGCTGAATCCATACTGAGCACAATGGCGCTGACATCACCTATGGTCATTCCCGCTCCTAATATCCCAAAATCTTTCCCAGGAAAAAAAGAGCTTGGAGTGGGGAGAGAAACTAGTGTAATGATTTGGAGAGGAATTTTTCAGGCTTAAGGTTTATGGAAGAGGTTTTCAAATGTAATTTTGGTTTGGTAAACTTTAGGACGGGAGCTGGCATTGATGTGCAAGCGTCTGTGGTAATTTGCAGGCTGCATTGTGCCCTGGTTTGGAGGAGCTCTCATTAATGCAAGAGGCGCTGGGCTTCCTTTGTTGTGCTAATCAGGCACAGATGTGGACACCCAAAACTGCGGGAAATCTCCAGGGAGAGTGAACCAACAGTCAAGGCCTAACACACACACTGAGAAGGAGAAAGTGTGTTTATTTGTTTTTCTTGCTGTTTTATAAGTGTGTGTGTGTGTGTGTGTGTGTGGTATGTGAATGAAATAAAACATCTAATATATAGCCAGTGCTGTGGGTAATGCATTACAAGTAAATTGAGTATTATTACGTAATAAGATTACTTTACTAAGTAACGAGTAAAGTAATGCATTAATTTTATAAATTAAGTAATAATATTTTAGTTACTTTTTAGTTTAATTCAATATTATAAAACAAATTGCTGAATTAAAATGAACGTAGTTATGTTGAATCCCACACTCAATGAGAGAACGCAGGAACAGACAGAAAGGAAGACGGCAGAACCTTACATTTCTGCCATAGAAATATTCTCTTTATTTTGAGCTCATTGAAGAAAGAAGATTATCTGAACGGACAGTGAGTTTTCTTTTTAATAAGCAAAAAGGACAAAAGTAGCAAATGCATTGCTTTAAACTGTCATTAATCTGTATACTGCCTTGTAGAGTTCTGGGGTCAGGTTCTTTGAAGATAACATTATCCTACATTCATTTTTTGTGTGTTTTTAAAGATAGATGAAGGTTATACAGTGTGTTGTTAATTGCATTATTTAAAAAGAAGAAGAAAAAAACCCTGCAAGTTCTGAAAGAGATCAAACCTGGTCAGAAAAATTAATGTGAAAATAACTTAAACGAATAATAACTCAAACGAAAATTACAATTTTAAATTTAAAATGGGTGTGTCCCAGTTCTGGATTGTGGCTGGATGAAGATTTGCTGCGTAAAACATATGCTTGAATAGTTGGCGGTTCATTCCGCTGTGGCAATCTGTGAAATAGAGACTAAACCGAAGAAGAAGAAGAATATATATATATATATATATATATATATATTTTTTATTAGGGATTCACTGATATGGATTTTTGGGCCGATACTGATAAATCTTTAGATTTGGGGGTAGATAACTGATATATAGGTCATATTTATTGATGCCCTTTAAATATTTAAAAATTGTATATTTTGTTCAGTGAACAACTGATTTTATTTTAAAAACTTCATAAAAGTTTGAACTGACCTCAGAATAACCTACTCAAAGCAAAAAAGTAATAATTTCAAAATTGCAAAGTGATTATATAAACCTATATTCACGATTTCACATAAATCAGCATGCCAAAGTTAAACCATTTTCTTTTCTTCATAGCAAATTAACAAGCAATTTCACTGTTGCATAAAATAATAGGTTGTATGAAAAAAACTGGATTTAATTAACAAGCAAGTTAAATAAATACATTTTAAATAAAATGAATACGAAACTGAAAGAACTAAGAACTGAAACCAGCTCAATTGAAATAGATAAAATAAATAAAAAGTCATCTGACACTTTTATTACCCCACTCCCGCCAGATTCTCTTGTGCTTAGTGCCATCTGAAATGTTCTACTAAAATGAGTCTTTTTCTCAGGCACGTGTGATTCTGTTTGATTGTGGCTGTTGTGGCAAAGAGTGTTTTTTCATTGCCTTTAAAGATGAATAACTGAGCATAACATACAAGGCTGAAAAAATGCACATCTGAACTTTATTTGCATCTGAACTCTTCACACACACACACACACACACACACACACACACACACACACACACACACACACACAGTAAAAACAGTAAAAAACTAAAACTAATTAAAATGAATTCAACAATACAATTTAATACATAACACATAATAAAAGTCACTGTAATAATAATAATAATAATAATAATAATAATAATAATAATAATAATA
>CAIGQQ010032019.1:1562564-1572798 GCA_903798035.1 Danio albolineatus
AATAATAATAATAATAATAATAATAATAATAATAATAATAATAATAAGCCTTTTTGAAGCATATCTTAAACTCAAAGTGTGGCGCTGTAGAGCGGGGCCCTGATGCTGTGCTCCAGGTGCCACCTGGTCCCTCCTGTCTCTGTTTAGAGTGAAGCTCCTTTTGTCTCTCAAACCGTGACTGAAATCTCAAAATCCAAACATACCAAAACCTTCCCCATCCCCCTCTTTTGTCTCAGTGAATGTGAAGGCGCTTTGCCTCTTCTGGAGACGGGTTCAAGAGCGGCAGATCTGGCATCTCCAGAGGGGTGAAGAGGGTCTTCTTCTCTGCACCCACCCGTGGCTTCCTGAGGCCAGGTGTAGATCAGGGGCGGTGGGCCTTTTATTCAGGAGATGATTGTGTTGTTCTGATCCATACAGACTCACAGCAGGAACACCTGTCGCCTGCTGGTCAAAACACTGGAGAGTGGCTTATTGAGATCAACTGTTTCAAGTGCTCAGAGGACATCAATCATCATCATCATCATCTACTCCCCCATGAACATCGCTTGATGGAAAAAGATATGAACTTCATTAATGAAGTAAGATGTGGACTGTGTAAACAGTGGAATCTGGACAAGGGAAACACTAAAACTTTTAATTATTTTTTTTCTGTTACAAACTTTGTCATTCATGTATGAATTTAAAGGGATAGTTCACCTAAAAATGAAAATAGTCACTATAAACTTTATTAGCTTATTTTTCTTCGTCTGATAAACACAAAAGAAGATATTTTGAAGATTCCATTTTTATCAGTTACCATATTCCAGCATGTTTAAAAATATCTTCTTTTGTGTTCAACAAAACAAAACAGATTTGGAATGAGTGATGGGTGCGTAACTGACGGCAGGTTTTTTAGTTTAGAGTGAGCTATCCATTCATGTCAAATTTGCATAACAAAGTAATGTAAAAGTAAAATCTTAACTTTTACATTGTCATAAACTTGGCACAACTTTGTTTCTTTTAAGTTTTATTCTCTCTTTGATTTTAAGATTTACTCTGAAAATGAAGTACAAAGTCATGCTTTGTACGTGTATGCTTTACCAAAAAATCATTCCAATAAACAATTTTACAGAAAGGCCTTATTTTTATTTTACAAGAATACACTTGAATTTACATGTTTTGATTGGACTAATTAAAGTGTATCTTTCTACCATAAAAAGGGCCTTTGAAAACCATAAGCATGAAGGTCCACCTTAGAGGGCTGACCCTTATGGCCTGTTTCCACTGAGTGGTATGGTACGGTACGGTTCGGTACGCTTGTAGGGCTGTTTCCATTGTCTAAAAGCATACCGAACCGTACCATACCACTTTTTGGTCACCCTTTGGTACCCTTTGCAAAAGGCAGAGCTAGACGCGCAGCTGAATGCTGATTGGTTAACAGAGATACGTCATTTGCTCGCGCAACAAGCCAGAATGAAAACAAAGGACCATGTTTAATAAACAGCCGAGAGAGAATAAACCGTAATAATATAAACATATAATTACGAGCCATGGTCGACCCGAGCTCAAACAAACCTTGTTGTCGTCTTGAACATCCACAAAGTCAAGAGAAGAGCAGATTCTCCCCTGTGCCCCGTAGTTTTTACGAGCCCGTCTGAAAAGCGAGTGGTTACGATTTCTCACTTGCGCCCACGTGCACGTCAATATTTGAAATAACAAACTTCTTTAGTTGATGATAATAACATGCGCTTGATTATTGACATGCTTTTGAAACCCGATCCTTTCAGAAACAGACAAACGCAAGACTGACGTGTGCAAAAACAAAGGAGAAGCTAGAAAAAACAAAGGAGCAAATCATTGTTTTAGCAAACATAAAGAAACTGCTATGTTAAACTATTACTATAACCTTCTGGACTATTATGAACTCGGAATGACGAAATTACTTTCTAACAAGAGGCTACATATGCTGGTGAAGATTAAAGACACAGACGAGAGGTTTGCTGTGGGCAATATTTCGTGTTGTTTTTGAACCTAAATAAGGCATAAATATATGCTGTGTGTAGTTTTTCTGTAATTGGTAACATATCGGAGACTTTAAGGGGCTGTATGTGTTCATATATGCTGCATTTATTTATTTATTTTATATAATTGCAGACAGTAGGCTATTTTGCATCATTGATCTAGTTTTAATCAGATCATATTCATAGAAAGGTCAGTAATGAACATTTATACACCAGTGTTTATGTGTATAATAAAGCATCGGTTTTGTGAGAAGTGCTTCTCGTATGATTTGTGAACGACCCGTACAGCTTTACTGTAAACATTTCCTCGAGCAAAAATGACGTTGACTGAAACTTACTGTAAACACCACGCCAACCAAAAGAGTACCCTTTTGCAGTGGAAATGCAAGCCTGATAAAGGTGACCCGTACCGACCCGTACCATACCATACTAGACCACTTAGTGGAAATGGGCCATAAGGTGTCATTCAATGCAGTTTTTGAAAACATAATGGGCTTCTGACTGACACACTCTTTTCCTCTCCATCTTCCTGCACCAGGCACCTTCTTAAGCACTCTGTATTTGTCTTGATACTTACCTGAAGGACACAAATTAAAAGAAAAAATGAAAACGTAGACTTGACATAACATTTATATGCTACTCTCTGATCATTTGAAGTGTTGTTTCATCCTCACTTGAAAGACGCTTTGGATGAAAGCATTTGCTAAATGAATAAATGTCAATGTAATGTTTTGTTACGCTTAAGCCTGGCGTGCACACCACTCAACCATCTTTGAACTGTAAAAACGGCGCATTCCCAGCAAGCACACAATGTTATAAGACATTAATATTAGGTTAGGTTTAGGTCGTGACATCAGGTGACCAAAATTCAATGACTAGCCAGCGTCTAATGACAACGCTGTTTTGATGTCGAATAACAACGTCAAATGACATTGATATTTGGTTGATTTTACGTTGTTTTGGTAAGTGACCAAAATACAATGTCGAGCCAACATCTTAAACTAACATCATGCTGACGTCAAATACTGACATTTATTCATCAGGTATGGCAACCAAAATCCAAAATATGATAGACGCCATAGTGGTAACGTCCACACAATGTCAAGCTGTAACATCATTAGACATTGATATTTGCTTGATTTTAGGATGGATGTTGGACATTGACGTCAGCATGACTTTGAGTTCTGACGTCAACCTGATTTTTATTTCCAAACAAAATGCCTGCTGAGTTCTGACAATGCTAAAGATCACACTTTAGCTTGTAAACGCTGGTGTTCACTCAAAAAAAAGAAAATATATATATATATAAATATTTTTTTTTTTTTTCTGCTGCTGCTTGTTCAACTTATCTAAAATTAGCTGAAACAACACATTTTAAGAGTTCACACTTAGCTGATGATTGATTATAAAGCGTATTTGGCATACTGTCCCGGGAGAGAACCCTGAGCTCAGAATATCCTTGAGTCCGGTGCTTCCTCACGTTTAAAGGGGGAGAGGTGAGTTTGAGCTCAGGTAAGTCTCAAGAACTTCCCCCGCTTGTGAACGTGCTGAGATATATCTGACTAGAGTTGCCTTAAGCTGCTATTTAAAAAGTAGTCAATTTACTTATGTAGTATGTTTTTTGGATGGTGGGAGGAAACCGGAGAACCCGGGGAAAACCCATGCGAACACGGGGAGAACATGCAAACTCCGCACAGAAACGTCGAGTTTATAAATAAACCCCACTTCTTGGGAATTTTTTGGGACAACTTAATTTTTTATGTTCTATTCACTCAAATTTGTTAGGTGACCTAATTGATTTGTGTTGGGACAACTAGAATGAACTGTGTAAAACCCTGGATTTTTTATACTCAAAAATGACTTTTGCTGCTTCTTCAATTTAATTATCTTATGTTCAATACACTTAAATTGGTAACAACAATTATGAATGAATGGATTTGTGTAGATGAACTGGAGCAGAAACTGTTCAAAATGGAGGCACGTCTCCCGTATAATTCCCTGACTCATCAAACTGCACTCTAATGACCATCACACAAGTTCTAGACTGCAAATATAGATGGGGCAAAATATATGCTTGTGCGAGCGTGAATAGTCACGTCATGCATTTTAGACAATATATTGTAAAGGGGATTGCTTTTTCAAGCGCAATAAAATGCCTAAGGAGCGTTTAATGCAATTTTAAAACAAAAAGGCACTAGTATAAATGCTGCTTTAGTAGCTGATCGCAGAAAAAACCTTCAAATGAGATTACTAAAAATCTGACCTCAGAATTTCATTCAGGATCAAACAAGAAAAGAGTAACAAGGGGATAAAAATGCCCTCAATCAAGATGACCAGCACAATTGACAGTGGCCGCTTGTGTCATTCCTCCTGGAGAAGCATAATCTTCATTCAAAGAAGTGAGGTCTAATCTCTGAACATCCCATTGTTCACATATGAGCCACTGTTAAAAGAAACTCTCCACTTTATCCCGCTACAATGTGTCACATGAGAGAAAAGGGAAAATCTGCAAGCCGAACCCATGGGCTCTTTCGGAATCCTCCGAAATGACGAGAAGCTCTTAATCAGGCCAAACAATGCAACCTCCCGCTCCTGCTTTCTGATCTAATAAGCTGCGGAGAACTTTGAGCCGATCCCCCTGGATTACCTCTGAAAGATAGGACACAGCAGGAAGCCCTGGAGAAGAGCCCTGGATACTCCTTCATTTAAAACGGGGACGGCGACCCTTTGAACCCCCACACGGCCGGTTCACAAAGGGGGTGCTGGAGCCGACAAAGGATAGTGTGACATTGTCAAACAGGCTTAATGTCTTCATAAGACACCTTCTTAATGAAAAGACATCTCAGGAGTCTGTCACAAGCAGTTGATCTGAAGCACATCATCAAGCTAATACTGCCAGCGGTGGACACAAGTTCTTTAATTATGATTAAAGGGGATAGTTCATCCAAAAATTAAATTTGGATCATTTAATAGACATCCAGTAAACATCTAAACTGTCTTAACAAGGTTAAATTTGTGCTGTCTAATAGATGGCTAAGATTACTAGAGATTTACTAAGAGAACTCGTGATTTAAAGTTTAGATCATTTTACCCACTCCATTGAATCTCGATCATTACGATGAACAAATCTTTTTACGAGACATGTCCTTTATTTAGTTTAATTTTAGTCATCAAATACACAGATGAGGCAGACTTCACATCTGTAGTCATTTATTCAAGTCTACTTGATGGCTAGTTTTCTTTCAAGAGTTCACACTTAGGCTCTGTTTACACTAGTGCATTTTCGTTTTAAAATGCATAAGTTTTGCTACGGTTACGCCATCCCCCCACACTACGCCAGAGTTTTCGAGCCGTGAAAGCGGAGCGTTTTGGAAACGCTGGAGGGGCCGTTTTCATTCTAAAATGCTGCTGCCCCGTCTCAGTGTGGATGGAGGAAAACGGAGACCTTTGAAAACGGAGGCGTGGCTGCTGAGATTCGCTACGTGAATGGGGCTTTTGGGTCATTGCGTATCCTTCCCTTATTCGTCAAGCGCACATGACTATAACGCCACCAGAAGACAGCAGACCAGTCTTCACTGTAAACACTGTATTTTCGATAGCCATGGATGTTTTATATTAATTTGTTACTTTAAGTAACAACTCAACCTCGTTGTCTGTCCACAAAAAGACCTCTCTTGCTTTCTTTGCCATCGTGTTCATCGTTCAACCAGCGTTTGAGAGAACCCGGAGCTCGGAGATAGATCAGCCCAAGGCTCCTGCCAGGTCAATAAGCATTAGGAAGGATACGAGATCAGGTAGTTCTCGATAACTTCCCAGGAATAGACCGCCAATTACGCCAGTTTGTACGTAGTAGGTGCTTGTGACTTTTAACTTTTGTTGCATGTTTTTGAATTTGGAAGGAAACCAGAGTACCCGGGGAAATGCACGCGAACACTGGGAGAACATGCAAACTCCACACAGAGAGTGTCGACTGGCTCAGCTGGCGTTTGAACCAACGACCACCTTGCTGTGGGGCAA
Organism: Danio albolineatus; assembly: GCA_903798035.1. Classification (NCBI taxonomy): domain Eukaryota; kingdom Metazoa; phylum Chordata; class Actinopteri; order Cypriniformes; family Danionidae; genus Danio; species Danio albolineatus. The sequence continues at coordinate 1,568,582 of CAIGQQ010032019.1, forward strand.
CAGTGCTAACCACTGAGCCACCGTGTCGCCCGAACTTAGAATTGAAGAGGAGGGAGAAGAGATGGATCCAAAGCGGGTTCCAAAGTGAAGATGAGAAATGAAATTTAGGCTGGATATTTATATTAAATTTGGAATGATGGGATTGGCTAATTAGTGATTAGTGATAGGGATCAGCTGTAGTCAGTCACTTAGTGATGGTTCGTTCCTGAATGATTAAGTCATTTTGAATATATCTTTTATGTGACTCAAGAACGATGGGTCCTCTCAGGTAGAGATTCGTTCATTCACATATGTGCACATTATGCAGGTGAGGTAGAAGATTAATTCTATTTTTGAGCCTTCAATCGCGTTTGAATTGTTTGCTCATACTGTGAAAGACATAAGCCTAGAGTTGGGTATCGTTTAAGGGTTATTTCAATACCGGTGCTAAATCGATACTTTTAAAACAATACTGGTGCCTAAACCGTGCCTGAACTGATACTTTTGAGCCACAAAATTATGGTGGATGACTCTAGAGAAATCTTTTATTTGACAAAAATTTCTTTAATCATTTTAATTGAACAATATAATTAGTTTAAAGCAGGGGTGATCAACCCTGCTCCTGGCGATCGACTGTCCAGCAGATTTCAGTTGCAACCCATATCAAACACACCTGCCTGTAATTATCTAGTGCCGTTCAGGTCCTAATTAATTGGTTCAGGTGTGTTTGATGAGGGTAGGAGCTGAACTCAGCAGGTAAGTCGATCGCCAGGAGCAGGGTTGAGCACCACTGGTTTAAAGCATACATCAATTCATATTTTATATAGTTAAATTAAATTGCATTAATATATTTCTTTTGATCGTTTGTTTGTCAGCATTGTTATTAAGCAGACGGAGAGAGGAGGTAAGTGAAACGTAAAGTGGTTTATTTTGACAACATGTAACACACAAGGACGAGCCAGGAGGATATGGGATATGATGGTCGATGACAGTCCTTAATTTCTTCAGATCAAATGACACATGAGAGGAGGATGGACAACACACACCAGATAACTTGAACAGATGACAGACAGATGACGACAGGACCATAGACTGGAGACTCGGGGAACCGGATTAACTAGGAGGAAACAGAGAGACTGTAAGTACAGGTTTCAGAGTTCGTGTTTGCTTTGCCGAGTGAACACTCAGAGTCCGCTTTCGTGCAAACGAGCCCGGACACTGAGTGTTGTGAGGACTGAGTATTTATGGGGTGCTCGGTGATGGACAGCAGCTGTGCTCTAATTAAAACTCAGGTGATCGTGCTCTAGGTGATTGAGTGACGTGGGAGCCTGACCAATCCTAAATTTTAAAAAGACCAACGCTAAATTTGCATTAAGCAACTAACATTACATTAGCTTACTACTAACCTGTGGATAGGCTGGCATCAAAATCAGGGAACACCTCTTTTTAGGGTTGGGGCTTGGGATTACATTTACATGGACATCAGTAATCGAACGATTTGCCTTAATCTGAATAAGACAGTAATATGATTAAGGTGTTTACATGAGTTGCTCATTGAATGTTCCTTTCAGGATCCCGTTTTATATGTTATAGTACAGGGGTCACCAATCTCAGTCCCAGAGGGCCGGTGTCCCTGCAGGGTTTAGCTCCAACTTGCTAGTGATGGGTCGTTCTTGAACGATTCGTTCATTTTGAACGAATCTTTAATATGACTCGGGAACGACGAGTCCTCTCAGGGAGTGATTCGTTCATCCGCGCATGTGCAGATTGCGCACAGATGTGCAGGTTTCGTTCATTTTTCAAGTCTTTTAATTCATTCATCACGCGAAAGACAAAAGCCAATCATATGCGTTTAGAGCTGGAAAGAGATTTGATCCGTTCATGTATCGAGTCCTCGGTCCGAGTCGTTCAACACGTGAAAGACACAGAAGCCGATCGTATGCATTTAGAGCCGGAAACAAATTTGATCTGTTCACCTCCCGAGTCCTCGGTCTGAGTCGTTCAACACGTGAAAGACACAGAAGCCAATCGTATGCGTTTAGAGCCGGAAACAGATTTGATCTGTTCACCTCCCGAGTCCTCGGTCCGAGTCGTTCAGCACGTTAAAGACATAGAAGCCAATCGTATGCATTTAGAGCCGGAAACAGATTTGATCTGTTCACCTCCCGAGTCCTCGGTCTGAGTCATGTCTCTTTACATTTTGTCACGTGATGAACGAACCAGAAGACTCAAAAGGTAAACTAGTGATGGCTCCTTTCGGCTCAGACTGTGTACATTGGTTGAGATTATATGGACTGTCCGTGTGACGTGAACGAACCACTGAAATTTGAAGACATGAAGAGGTGAGCTGAGCAAAGAGGCAAAAATATCTTCATAGACAAAAGAGCAGGCAAAACGTGAATGATTATTTTCTCTTATAGCATTCTATTTATGACTTGTTTGTAGTGTGATCAACATTTGGGCTAGTTGTACATGTGTTTGGAAGCAATTCGTAACAGTTTAATAATATATTGGCAAATTGAACGAAATGAACGAAATGACTCGAAAAAAGGTTCGTTCATCTCAATGAACGAGACTTAAAGATCCGAGTCAGTAAAATGATCCGAACTTCCCATCACTACAACTTGCCTCAACACACCTGCCTGGATGTTTCAAGTATACCTAGTAAGACCTTGATTAGCTTGTACAGGTGTGTTTAATTATGGCCCGTTTCCACTGAGTGGTACAGTACGGTACGGTACAGGTCGGTACGGGTCACCTTTATCAGGCTTGCGTTTCCACTGCAAAAGGGTACTCATTTGGTGGGCGTGGTGTATGACAGAAAGTTTGTCGACGTCATTTTCGCTCGAGGAAATGTTTACAGTAAAGCTTTATGGGTCGTTCACAAATCATACGAGAAGCACTTCTCACAAAACAGAGGCTTTATTTTACACATGAACACTGGTGTATAAATGTTCATTACTGACTGAACATGATCTGATAATAACTGCAGATCAATGATGCGAAATAGCCTACGGTCCGCGATTATATCAAATAAATAAATAAATGCAGCATATATGAACACACACAGCCCCACACAGTCTCAGATGTTACCAAATTACAGAAAAACTACACACAGCAGACATGTATGCCTTATTTAGGTTCAAAAACAATACGAAATAGAGCCCCGTCTGTGCAAACCTCTCATCTGTGTCTTTAATCTTTACCAGTACATGCAGCCTCTCCGCCATTATTCTCTCGTTAGAGAGTAACTCCGTCATTCCCAGTTTATAATAGTCCAGGTTAAGATCTTTGTTATTTCAAACATTGACGCGCACGCGATCGCAAGCGACAAAGCGAAAGCACTCGCCCTCGCGCTTATGGGCTCGTAACCCATAACAATCTGCTCTTCTCTCAGCTCTGTGGCCGTTCAAGACGACGACAATGTTTGTTTAAGCTCGGGTCGACCATGGCTCGTTATTATATGCTGATATTATTTCGGACCATTGTCTCTCGGCTGTGTATTAAACATGGCGGGTCCTTTGTTTTCATTCTGCTTGTTGCGTGAGCAAATGACGCATCTCTGTAAGCCAATGGCGTTCAGCTGCGCGTCTAGCTCCGCCTTTTCGTCACCCTTTGGTACGCTTGGGACCCATTGCAAAGGGTGACTAAAAAGTGGTACGGTACGGTTCGGTTCGGTATGCTTTTAGACAGTGGAAACGGCCTTAAAAGCGTACCGAACTGTACCGTACCGTACCACTCAGTGGAAACGAGCCATTAGGGAACAAGTTTGGTGACCACTGTTATAGCCTGATTAACATCATTGCGTCACCAGCCTATCCACATTTCCTCCAGAGTTTTATGTAATTTCGGATGCCTAATCTTTTGACTTTAACTGCAGTTCGGCACTTTCACTTTCATTTAGCAACATATTGTTCTGTATTGAGGTATTGAATGAGAATGTGATGTAAAGACTGGTGGAAGAGTGTTGTTTTAATGGAATTTGATGCCGCAGGTCGAATGGAAAGAAAAAACCTCCGCATTTTGTGACGTGGATGGCTGTGGTCCTTTAAGGTAATAAAAAAAAAATCGCTGTTTACAAGATGGATTCTTAATCAGAGTATTGTCTTAATCATATTAAAATGGGAGTATTGGTGTCCATGTAAACGTACTCAGTGAAAGTGCCAGATGATGTCGCAATCTATGCATCCTTCTATCTATCTATCTATCTATCTATCTATCTATCTATCTATCTATCT
>CAIGQQ010032019.1:1585646-1611352 GCA_903798035.1 Danio albolineatus
TTTTTTTTACATATTTATATGCTGTTATAGTTACTTATTTATTTACTTTTGAACAAATGTATTTACTTGTTTACTTACTTGCTTTTTGCCTGCTTATTTTCAATGCCATTCAGTGTATCTTTTTATTAAATATAAAATATATTTAACTAAAATGATATATTTGTTTGATTTAATAACTGAAATGTTTTTTAAAGTTTTATATATATATATATATATATATATTTTCATTTTATATATATATATATATATATATATATATATATATATATATATATATATGGCTCAGTGATTAGCACCGTCGCCTCATAGCAAGAAGGTCCCTGGTTCGAGTCCTGGCTGGGCCAGTTGGCATTTCTGTGTGGAGTTTGCATGTTCTCTCCGTGTTCATGTGGGTTTCCTCTGTACATGATCTGCAAACAGGTGTGGAAGTGGGAAAACATCTGCAAGTACATATTGTTGTTACACAATGCACTTACATAAATCTGGTTACAAATGTGTACTTTCCTAGTGTTGTTACCAATGTCCTGTTACACTTTTGTACTTACAAATACTATTCAGTGGGTTGTTACATGAGTGTAGTTACACCAGTGTTACACAAGTAAATACAATGTCCCAGTGTATACATACACTGTAGTTACATACTACACATCTAATTACCATGTAAGTTCACAGGTATAAGCGACACTTAATATAAAGTGGGACCGCATAGTTTTGCAAATTAAGATAAGTCTGTAAGATAAGTTACAGATTTACTCCTTTTTTAATGTCAACTTGTCACTTTCAAGGCTATGGGTTTACTCACTTTTATACATTTTAAGTAAAACTTTTAGTGAAAAAAGATGCGCTCAAAAATTATGTTTGCCATTTGTTCATTCATTCATTCATTTTCGTTTCGGCTTAGTCCCTTTAATAATCCGGGGTCGCCACAGCGGAATGAACCGCCAACTTATCCAGCATTTACTTTACGCAGCAGATGCCCTTCCAGCCACAACCCATCTCTGGGAAACACATCCATACATTCTCATTCACACACATACACTACGGACAATTTAGCTTACCCAATTCACCTGTACCGCATGTCTTTGGACTGTGGGGGAAACCGGAGCACCCGGAGGAAACCCACGCAACCACGGGGAGAACATGCAAACTCCACACAGAAATGCCAACTGGCCCAGCCGGGGATCGAACCAGCGACCTTCTTGCTGTGAGGCGAACGTGCTAACCACTCGGCCACCGTGGCGCCCGTTTGCCATTTGCCAATCTACTTATTTAAAATGAGCTGAAACAACACAATTGAGTTTTATTTTGGGACAACTTCATTGTTTAATTTTCAATGCACTTAAGTATGTAAATCACGTTAACTTAATTCCTTCATGTTGTCCCAACACAAACCGATTGTGAACATTTTTGACAGTGTGGATGCCAATAAAGTGGCCGAAGGCAGTTGTTTTTAACATTTCTGAGTGCTAGTGATAATGATAATAAGCTGTGCACCTGATTACCCTGGTCAGCCATAGCTTCGGGTAGAGCGCTCTTTTGAAAGGACAGGCAGGAGTGGATCTGCGGGGCGATGGAGAAGCTCCAGATAATAGGCTTTAATGGGGCATTCACATTCAGCAGCCTATAACAAAGAGCAGGCAGTGGGATTGGGAGAGGGGCCGATTGTTGCTGCAGTGGACTTTAATTCCTGGCCTTGGAGACGCAAGCTGAGGACGGCGGTGGGGGGAAAAGCTTCCATTGTTCAGGGGAATGTCAGCGGCTCCCTGAGAGGCCAGAGGATCAAGCTAGAAAAAGTAAGAGATAAATAGACAGAAGGAAAGAGAGCGGGATGGACACGAGAGAGCAAAATCTCTTTTCTTCATCCAAGGTGAAGAAAGACAACTGTTCTGGTTCACTTGTACAGTCTGTGTATCTGACACCATTTCTGTAGTCAATATATGGCCAGGTTATTCTCAGAGTTGATCATTTATTTTCTTGCTTGCATGCTTGTTGTATATTAATTTTAATCATTTATTTTCTTGCCTGCTTGTTTGTTTATAAACAAACTAGCTGGATTTAGTATTTCTGCACATGTGTATCTATGCAATGACTATATATCTCATGATGTTAGTTTTAAAGTGATGTAGGTTTTAGGACAATTATTAGATTAATATACAAGGAATATGATGTACGTACATTTATTATTATGTCACACTCTACAATAAGGTTCCGTTAATTAGTTAATGCATTTACTAGCATGAACTACCATACTTACTACAATACTTGTAGAATATTTATTAATCATAGTTCAACATTGACTATTTAGCTATTAAAATCAAACGCTTTAAACACTTATAAACATTAGCTGACATAAACAATGAACGGCTTTATTTTCATTAACTAACAAAAAGCTTGAAAAAATACTGTAATTAACGTATTGTCTGTTTATGTTAGTAAATACATTAGCATTAATGGAAACGTAGTGTAAAGTGCAACCATTATGTAGCCATGTCTAATGAACTATGTTTAGCTTTGATCACCCATAATGAAGCTGTTTGATCATCGCTCAGTCAGTTCGCGCATGCGCACCAGAGTGGAAGGTGTCAGACTGCGCGCTCCTTGCACTGCTCTTGACCGCGGGGCTCGATGTGCCGCAGACCGCTGATGAATGAGAGAAAACGGGATCATTTCAAACAAAGTGCTCCCCTCAGATCAGTCTCGTAAGCACTTTAAGCCTCACTCTCTCTGCCTCGGGCACGGTTCGTTGTAAACACCTGCTCAGTCGCGGAAACTTGGCCGTGATCAATTCTCTGAAAGTTTTCTCATTAACCAGCTGTATATTATATTAAATAGACGTTTTAAAACAGCAACGGAGATCAAACGCTCTTTCCATTTATAACAAACCTATGATGGTTTCTCAATAAGTTCCTAAACAAAAACAAAAACGCGCGAAATCTCTAATAGACCGTTCTGGCGACTAATAAATCGATTACGCGGTGTTGTGACGTCACGTCTAAAAGGATTAGCGGGGAATGCAGCACAATGATGTAATTAAGTAAAGTGTCATTTACAGTTGTTGAATACAGAGCCCGAGAAGCTTTTTCAAAGGAACTGGCTAATTTGTTGTTCCTGCTTATTTACAATGCAATAAATCGAGGTTATTTAGTCGGTCTATTTACCATATTAGTGCGGGATTATTAATTGTGTTTATTTTTCACATACAGGCGTCAATGGCGTGCCTTTCAGATTTAGTCTTTTTAACATGCTTAGATATCACCTTAATAATTTTTCTGTGATTAAATTTTTCATGCTTAAAGGCATTTGATTTTATTTGTTTTCATTTTTATGTAGCCTATTTTGTGTTTGTAGGCTACAAATTGCCAAAATGCCTAGGTGATGCAATTGTGCAGATTTTTGTTTTGTTTGTTTGTTTTAAAACTTATGCAAAAGTGTGAAAATTGTTGGCATATAGTTTGTCATAGCTAATTGTAATTGTTTTCTAATATGATATTAATATTTGTTGTTCTTGAAATATTATTATACATTTTTAATCAATCTGTCTTTGTCTAATTAGAGACCTATAAGGGTATTTATGTATATATACAAAAGATTCCACAGTTCCTTCATGTTTTCTTAACACAAATCAATTAAGTTAACTTCTTTTTAATTACAAATTGAAGTTGATTGAGCATAAAACAATTAAGTTGTTCGCAAAAAAAGTAAGTTTTTTGTAAAAAAATGTTTTGTGTCGACTTATTTTAAATAAGTAGTTTGAGTAGCAAAAGTGATTTTTTTGAGTGTATATTTGTTCGGCATTTATAACTGTGTTTATTCTTTTGCAATTTAGTTTATTTTAATTAAAGTAAATAAAATAATACGATTTATTTGTTTGTTTGCATGTGCTTTTCTTATATTTATAAATATCTAGGTGATGCAAACGTCCACAAAATGAAAATATATATTTTAAATTCTTTAAAAATCAAATACTGGCATACATTTGTCACAGATTGTAGTCATTTCTCATAAAGTAATTTATATTCCTTACAATCTATATCTAATTATAATATAAAATCGATAGTCTTCACTGCTAGGGTCTGCCTTTGGGGATTTGTTTTTGTGGGTGGGGGATTTGACACCCTCCTCTCACCCCCTCTCTCTCTCCCTCTGGTTTTAGTCCATTGTTGTGAACCTTCCCCTCAGAGTGCTGTTGTCTCCCACTGCTAGTGCGACGCTTTGCTCTGAGCAGAGAGTTGCCAGATAGAGGCTCTTTAGATTTTAAACTCTGAGCTGGGGAGCAAATCATTCTACAGGAAGACACGCGAGAGAAAAAGAGCTGAACTGCAGTTCGCTGTCACTGCGCGCAAACCACAGCATTCACGTGAAATAACACAGAAGGACGCTGCAGGGTGATTGCTTTTGGATGATTTTCAACGCACAGTCTAAAGCTGGAGTTTCTTTTCATTTTGAGAACGAAAAGGGGACTAAATCTAAATTTTTGGTGGATATATATAGCGGTTTTTGGACTCGGGAGGGCTCACGAGCACAGCGCGAGACGCAGAGAAGCTCATCAAAGGAAAGCAACTCTGGACTTTGAATCCCAAGATTAGCAGTCTTACCCTTGTACCGTCTGCGTATTGGTTTTGCTTTTTAAATGGATTTACCAGAGTAGCTCAGACTTTACCAAAAGTTACGCATTGGATTGACAGGGATAAATACTCCTAAAGCTGTGGGAAAAGGGACACATGAGTGTCTCAGGGGCCACCGCGAACCAAGGGCACTAAGTACTGCTGGTGCCTTATCGAACCTGTACGGACCGGGCAAAGGGCACAGGAAAATAGGTACAAATATTATTTGTATGTGGTTTACTTGTTGCATAAAAATGATTTATAGCTGTTCTTAAATAATCGGTCACTCGACTTTAACTGAATAATAAGGCTGTTTTATATTAATGTACTAACTTAGCCTAAAACACTTTGGTTCCTCCTTTGCACTTCATTTCTGCGCGGTTCAGGAATTTGGTATTGGCGCATAAAAATAAAATGCACTTATGTTAACTGTTGATTAAACGAAAGTCCGCCTTTTCATTCATAACCCTTGTTTATTTTTCTCTCACAGTTTATGTTTACTTGCGACTTTCATTAACTTCACCAAGTGGTTTCACACTTGTAAATGGATTCATTTAGCTTAACCAAACTCTCACTCCGGTGTGAAATTCTCCTATGTTTTGAGAGCACATGTGTCTCCTCGTACCCGGAGAGCCTGACGTTTGCTCATTATTTATCTGTCATGCTGAGCAAAAACAAGTACTTTAGAAGCACAGTTGGAGTAAGCACATAAGTGAATTTTTCCTACAGTTTTAACGGTATGCGAATTGCGTCTAAAAATATTGTAGCCTATTTAAACAACGTAATGGGCTATATCAGCTATAAATTTGGACAATTACGCTAGTTGTTGAAGTCGTAGATGTTCCGGATCCAATTCCGGTGTTTATTTATAGAAACGACCCATTACAAGCACGTTGTACAGGTTCCATTCATAAACAACTGTCCTTAAGTGCTGCGCATTCGAACCTGAGGGTTATTCATGTCCATGCGGGAGGTGGACGATGTCCAACAATGATGTAGGTGTACAATGGGACATTCATTTTCAAATGCGGTTTTGTTGGCAGGGTTGGGATGTGCAATGCATTATGCATTTATGTCATTTTAAAGGTTCATCTTTCACAATAGCTTCCGTGAATTGTAAATCTGCTCTGTTTTTCTCTCAGGTTTGTGTCTACACTGAGGTTGCCAATGCCTGAAGTCAGCATTTGAAGCTGACCAGCTGTCTCTAACACTCACAAACATTACCTCAGCAAGATGTTGAGCATCTTAAAGGTTTTTACTGCCATCTGTTTCATGGAACTGGTGTGTTCAAGAAGCGTAACATCCGGGGAAGCCAGGGCAAAAGGTATGATTTTTAATTAAAATAGGTATACAAGTACACAATTCATCATTTGCTAAATAAATTGTCTTCAAAACGATTACTTTGTAGTTAACGGTATAATCTGACCCGCTGCAATGATTGGTTTGAATATAGGAAAGGTATTCAATATATGATAAGTAGAGCTTATTGGACAGAATTTAAGTCCAGGGGAAGTTGGAGAGGATGTAATCGTTTAGAGAGTAAAAGAATCCCAGTATTTTCTTGAGCCATAAACAGTGCTACCTGATCCTGCCAAAGCCCTGAGGCTCGGAAGTGTAAATCTGTCTGGCCCAGTGCCAGTGACAAGAGATTGTGGGATGTTGGGGGGTGGGAAAGATGGATCTCTTATTCAATTGTACAAACAGGGGGTTGTCTAGATTTTGTACCTGCCAGGGAGGTATGAGATTATCACTGAGAGCTATTAGGACTTTCATAGACCTGAGGGTTTTGTGTGTGTGTGTGTGAAACAGTTTCATGTATACAAATCAGAGGATTTCCTTAAATCACATCATTAGTCATTAGCCATGTCTGTTGGGCTGTTGATACGCTTAGCTTAAGTGCCCTGTTTTGAGTCATAGAGAATGAAGGGAACAGATGTAGATCCTTGTGAAGACTGGGGCAAAGTGTTCGTTAAAATCATCTTTCTCCAAACACTTGTGAGCTACGTACAGAGCTTGGAAGGTGATAAAGGTTGCAAAACCCTGTGGTGCAGCCCAACAATGCCCCACTAAGTTCCTGCCAAGAAAAATTAAAGTCATTTGACAACTGTAAGACTTTAATGGGCAGAGCCACCCAGTCAAGTAAGAAATGCAGAGCTAAGAACAAGAAGAGGCAGAAACAAACTTGTTTAGGAGGAAGAACGAATAAAAGCATTTTAATAGTATTAATTTGATTCATCTACAGCTAATGAGTATTTTCAACACAGAAAATACATGTTCTTGACTTCATTGATAGTGTTTAGGAAAGTCTGCATGGGTTTGAAAGTTCAAATGATGATATGTACCCCTACAAAGTGTGTCCTCAAGAGACTTCTTTTTATGTAACGTTTGCCAGTTCATTCATTCAGCCTATTTTTAGCAGGCGCATGTGTTTGTGTGTTTTGTTTAGCGTGTCTTTATTTTCCTGTTGACCATTCGCACCCTCTTCAGGGTCAGATACGGGCCAGGCTCTAGTTTTATTCATCGAAGTTCATTAGTGTATTGGTGGAAGAATGTTATGCTTCAGTGCTGGAGGTGACATTGCTTGGTTAGGGGGCGTTCTTCACTCAAATGCTCAAAACCACATTCACCTCTGGGCCACAAGGAACACTGCTGTGAAGTCAAAGTTAGGTCATTCTCAGCTGAGAATTGTGTTTCTGTTCTCTCCTTTGTTTGTGGATTTGTTTGCCTGATTTGCTCCAAAACAGTAGTGATCTTTGTGAGAAAGGCCCTAGTTAGTAATTATCATGGAGTTATGTTAATTAGACGTGTTTATTAAATGTGGTTTATTCTACAGACTAATTACACCAGCAATGTTTAAAACCTCCTTTTTTACTCCAGCAGATAATAAAGTTTCTCGACACATACTTACTCCTGGATATCCTGAGAATGCTACTGTGTTGGTCGGAGGACATTTGAAGCTGGTGTGTAAACTTCACCAGCCAGCCTCAACACGTCTCCAGTGGTTCAAGAAGGACAGTAATCGCCTGGGGCCTGATGGATCACCAGTTCTTACAGCTCTTACGGTGAGAAAGTGATTTAAAGATCCTCTATTATGCATATTTTCTGTCTTCAGGAAAGAGGGAGTAATGTTACATTTGTTTCCCCTGCAGCCTCTTCTCGACAACCTCTCCAAAGTCAACATTTTTCCTTTGGTTAATATCTCGTTGGAAGATGCTGGAGAGTATGTATGCAAGGCAGAAAACTCAGCTGGTCTAGCTACTCGCTCTGCATGGGTGGAAGTCTTATCAGGTAAGCCATACCATCTAACTTACTCATCTTCAGGGCTGATCTGAGTTCATTCGCTGACAGGTCAGCCAGGTTAGCCAATGGCATTATATTACTATGAAAACCGGTTTATGAGTATTTAGGAGGTCAAAGAGACCACTAGAGTTGAAAGGTCACAGCTTAAATGTAAGCTTCGGGTTATTGTGATTGTAGAGCCATTAGTAAACATTGCATTCATGTTTTGTCCCAGAAGTTTCAGAGGAGCCAACTGAGGAACCATCAGAACATCTGCTCTTGGAGCTCGGAGATGTACTTAAACTCCGTTGTGACACAAACCGTCCTGGAGCTGTCCAGTGGTTCAAGGGTGGTGTACGGGTGCAACATAATGCTCGTATCCAGATAAGAGCGGCAGTCATGGAAATTGCAGATGTTACCTATGAAGATTCAGGAGTGTATGTGTGTATGCTACGTGGCACCAAAGAGCCTCTACGCAACTTCACTATCACAGTGGCAGGTAGGTTCTGCCACATGTTGCCTGAAAATAGCATTAGTAGCGTGCTCATGTAATAACTTTTCACATGCCCCTGCAGATGCTGTAGGATCGGGAGATGATGATGAAGATAATGGTCTTGATGACACTGGTTCTGAGACTGAAAATGACCAGGTCTACATCTCCAGAGGTTAGTATACATTGTTATTACAAATTCAGTCCCATTCATTTGCAATTTCAGAGTGATAGCTCGACATTTAACATTGATTTCTACTTAGCACCATACTGGACTCACACTCAAAGGATGGAAAAGAAGCTATATGCAGTTCCAGCTGGAAATACTGTCAAATTCCGCTGTCCTGCCACTGGGAGCCCTCTTCCCACCATTCGCTGGCTAAAGAATGGCAGAGAATTCAGAGGAGAGCACAGGATTGGAGGCATCAAGGTAAAAGATTGTTATTTTTATATAATGGAGGCATAGCAATGTCTTGAATTTCTCAAAATGGCATAAATACCAGTATGCTTACATTGTTCCATTTTGTGTGTAGCTACGACATCAGCACTGGAGCCTGGTCATGGAGAGCGTGGTTCCCTCAGACCGTGGGAACTACAGTTGTGTGGTGGAAAACAAATATGGATCCATCGCTCACACCTACCTCTTGGACGTGTTGGGTAAGAGGGCTTCTGCTTGCTTGCTCTAGACAGTCGCCTGGCTCCACAAGGAGCCATTGCAGGCCTGCCATGCTTAGCAAATGTCAGAGGCAATAAGCATCAAATCAGTGAGATCCTGTACCACCAGCTCAGTGGCGTCACATTGCGAGACAGACACCAAATGCACCTCAGAGAGAGCCACAGGCACGCTGCTGCATCATAGGCACCAGGGTTCACTTGAGGCTGTACATGTCTATACGGATATCTAAGATGCATACTGGAAGAGGGCAATAAATATCATCACAGCAGGGAAATCTGGGGTGGGGGCTGGCATCAGTCTGTATGGTACGTGCCTGGAAACGCTGTGGGTTGAGGCGTCCAGACCAATTTTCTACCTGACCTGTGATAGACCTGTTTGTTAAGAACCCGGCGTGGGGTCAACTGCTGTGTCCTAGCAGACGGGGGAAAGAACAGGGAATAAAGAGCTCATCTACTTCAAAGCAACCCAATACATGGGCCTAGTTTTAAAAATCCCTTTATGGAACTAATTAGTGTGCGTTGATCAGCTTTGGAAAGTGCCACATGTCTGTCCCTGTGCCTTTGAAGTATCTTAATTTAAATTCTCTTGATTATAAACTTGCATTGGTATAATTAGTTCGCTGGATGTTAAGGAAAAAAGTACTAAATGTTCTAATTTCATCTTTCAGAACGCTCTCCACACAGGCCCATTCTTCAAGCTGGTCTACCCAAAAACACCACAGCTATAGTGGGTGGAGATGCCCAGTTCCTTTGTAAAGTGTACAGTGATGCTCAGCCTCACATCCAGTGGCTCAAGCATATAGAAATGAATGGCAGCCGTTATGGGCCTGATGGCATTCCTTATGTAAAGATTGTAAAGGTATTTAGCAAATCATTCTTTACATTTTTCTGGAAGAAAATCGCATCATTATTTTGGTGTAAATACCTTGATTTGTCTTGATTGTTTATTTAAACAGACAGGAAGTTTGAACATGTCTGAAGTTGAAGTCTTGTATCTTACCAATATCTCAATGGAGGATGCTGGAGAATACACCTGCTTGGCTGGAAACTCTATTGGTTTCTCTCATCAATCTGCCTGGCTTACAGTCTTAACAGGTAGGTTTGTAAAGACAGCTATTAAATAAAAAATATAAAATTACTTGAGCTTACAGATAGTGAAAACATGTTTGCATATTCCACAGAGGAGGATGTGGCCAAGGAGGTGGACCTCATGGAGGCCAAGTACACTGACATCATCATCTATGCTTCTGGCTTTTTGGCACTGGTGATGGCCATTGTTATTGTGGTCCTTTGCCGCATGCAGGTTCATCCCAGTCGGGAGCCTTTTGATACGCTCCCAGTACAGAAACTCTCCAAATTTCCTCTGCGCAGACAGGTAAGATGACACTCCTGAACAAATCTCATGATAATTATCCAAGATCATGGTATTCAGAAGAGCTTTCTGGATTCTAATCATGTATGTTTTGGACCCTATCACAGTATTCAGTGGAGTCCAATTCTTCTGGAAAATCAAGTGCGTCACTGATGAGGGTGGCTCGTCTTTCCTCCAGTTGTTCCCCAATGCTGGCTGGAGTTATGGAGTTTGAACTGCCTTATGACCCTGATTGGGAGTTTCCAAGAGAGAAGTAAGCAGTACCAGCAGCCATAGCTGTAAAAGATGTTTTGTTTTGTATAATGGTAAACTAACTATTTTTTTTTAATTCTCTCATGCCAGTTTGACTTTAGGGAAACCGCTTGGAGAGGGTTGCTTTGGTCAAGTGGTTAGAGCAGAGGCGTATGGGATAAACAAAGAGAATCAAGATCAAATGGCAACTGTAGCTGTTAAAATGCTAAAAGGTATCTTTTTACATGACAGCATGCAGATGTCGTATTAAACTATTAAGCATTTCTGAATTGAAGACTAAGGAGATATCTGTCCTTTTTTAGATGATGCAACTGACAAAGACCTTGCAGACCTGATCTCTGAGATGGAGCTCATGAAGGTTATGGACAAGCACAAGAACATCATAAATCTTCTTGGTGTTTGCACACAGGATGGTAAGTTAAACACTGTTTAGAGTTTTAAACAAACTCTTTGTTGTATTAACTTTATTTGGCCACTAGACATTTAAATGTATATTTCTGGGTCAGGTCCGCTGTACGTGCTGGTTGAATATGCATCAAAAGGTAGCCTACGGGAATACCTCCGAGCACGTCGACCTCCTGGCATGGACTACACCTTTGATGTAACCAAGGTTCCTGAGGAACAGCTCACCTTCAAAGACCTAGTTTCTTGTGCTTACCAAGTAGCAAGAGGCATGGAGTACCTGGCTTCCAAAAGAGTAAGGGCTCAATTAGTTTCAATTTAAAACCAGAACCCACACCCCCCCATCTTATCAACACGTCCCTTTGTCTGACACGTGATGCCAGGCATTCCTTAGTGGAGTGGTGGTGTGTCGTGTTTACCGCTGTATCCATCCTGTCTCTGTGGGCTTTGTCCTTTTTAGCACTGCCATAAATCTGTTAGCAAGCAGGCGCTCGGACCCGCCTGTGCACTGGATCGTATTACTAGCTTTTTGTGGCCTGCTAAGAATGCAGCCGTCTGAAACCCCTGCATTAAGGGCCACAAACCAGGGGCCTTTTTCGTCCTCTTTTTCAATCCTCAAATACCACTTCTATTTAAAATGAAAACCAAAATAAACTTAATGACATGCATTTACATCAAAAACTAGCTCTAAGCCTATTTAAAGTAAGGGTTATTTAAAATTTAGCAAATGCTGCTGGCTATATGTTGATTTAGACAGCTGTGCTCATATAGAAAGTAGTTTGTCATTACGTTTGAGGTTTGCGGGAACAAACGCTAGCCTCACTATGAACATGTTTATCTACTTAGCAGAGTCAGCGAAACATTGTTTGTGTCATTTTAACTAAACAGAAATGCTTTTTTTCTCAACAGTGCATTCACAGAGATTTAGCTGCAAGAAATGTTCTTGTGACGGAAGACAATGTGATGAAAATCGCAGACTTTGGTTTGGCAAGAGGAGTGCATCAAATTGATTACTACAAGAAGACAACTAATGTGAGTAATAAATATATTCAAGGCTTTCTTAGATCTTTAGTGAGCTGTTGTCTTTTAACAATATACCATTTGCAAGCAGTGCTTGTTTGATGTCTTAATTATTTTAAAGACAGATGTGTAATGTGTCCATGCTGACTGGCAGGCAGCTTAATAGAAAATAATTGGAGAAAGTGGGGGCAGGGAGTATTAGCAAAGGAGTGGGCAGTCATATTTCTGTGGATCAAAAGGAAGTGGAGCGCTTTGGCTCGGCCTGTGTGGCAGCTAACTGTCCCACTCACAGCCCTGTTGTTTCCAATTTCAGGGACGTCTGCCAGTGAAATGGATGGCACCAGAAGCCTTGTTTGACAGAGTCTACACACACCAGAGCGACGTGTAAGTCTGGCTAATCACTACAGCTATGCCAAAGAATCAGCTGAGCAGGGATCCCTCTGGCTGGAATGCCGGTCAATTTAGATTAACCAGATTACACTGGTGTAGTTTAATCCTGATTTAGATGGGGGATGTTTTAATGACTAAAGTATATGACTAACAGGAGCATCGAATTAGTACTGCTCAAGCTTATTATCCTACATAGTTCACTGACGTTTTTTGACCTCTGGTTTCCACAGATGGTCTTTTGGGGTATTGATGTGGGAGATATTCACATTGGGAGGATCGCCGTACCCTGGGATTCCAGTAGAGGAGCTTTTTAAGCTGCTAAAGGAAGGCCACCGAATGGACAAACCCTCCAACTGCACCCATGAACTGTAAGAATCAGTCTGATTAACCAAAAATTGTTTACGATAACACTTCAAGGTGATTTACTTATGTCCCAATTACTTTTATAGCTACATGAAGATGAGAGAGTGCTGGCATGCAGTACCAACTCAAAGACCAACGTTCAAACAACTTGTGGAAGAGCTCGATAGAGTGCTGGTGTCAATTTCAGATGAGGTAAACACCTATTTTGGTGACAGTTTGAATCCCTCAAGATGCTGTTTTATATCCAAACCTCTAAACTGTTCTTATTTTGTTCATTTTTAGTACCTGGACCTATCCACCCCTTTCGAACAGTACTCCCCATCTTGTGAGGACACCTCCAGCTCATGCTCTTCAGACAATGATTCAGTGTTTACCCATGATGCTTTGTCAACCGAACCTTGCCTCCTTGGCTACCACGATGTGCATTCTCGGATGGACCTAAAGACGACAATGCGATAGTCCTTTTTTGTGGCACATCTTGTGAATGTCAGAAACACAAAACAAGGATTTGGCCTTTGTTGCTCTGCCTAAGAACATTATAATGATGCTTGGCACTATGAAACTTGGTGGTGAATAATTTTCACTTGCATATCTTCCGGACTGATCATGAGCTAAATGATTTTACTGAATGGGTGCTGCTAGATGTAGAACGCTACATTAGAGCAGCATACAGAAGCATTTTTTTTTAAAAAGAGAACATTTATTTTGATATAAAAAGTGGATAGCATTGATAAATATAAATCTCTCTCTATATAAATTTATTCTACATTTTCTTATTTAAAGAACTGTCTTAAATCTCAGGATCTTGCATGTTAAAAATGGCTGTAGTGGCAGCAAAGTGCCTGATTTTTTGGATTTCCTGTGAATACCTTAAAATATTTTATGTACATATCACTACAGAAGACAATTACATTCTATAAATTATTCTAAATGATATAAAGTGAAGGTGTTACTTAGGTGAAGTTTTGTAAATCTATAGCTATCCCCGAACGGTTCATCGACACATTTACCATAGCTATTGTTTGCTGCTCGTACCATTGTACACTGTCAAGGCTAAATCTCTGAGCACTCAACTTCCTGTTGTTCTGTTCATTTCATGCCTCACCGTTTGGTAAGCATAGATTCATCGTGGTCTTCTCCCTGACCATTCACCCCATTCAAACAGGACCAGCAACACTTCCATTGTCAGTACTGTACGGAAGAAAAGGACTCGACTGAATGTGAAATGCCTTGATATTGATTGATTTCAAATGGTGAATCCTCTATTGTCTGGATGTAACCTTTCAACCACCCCGGTTTGTTTGCATGGTCCAGGCATAGGCCGAGGTGGACAATGGTCTCATGCAGCTGTAATGTGTGTGACTGCTGGCAAGGGTGATTGGGGGGTTGTCTAATGCTTGTGTGCAAATTAGAAAGCCCCTTATTATGGTAATGGCTCCAGCTGCCCATCTTTATCCTGCACTATCTTTTAATATACAAATGCTAATGCTGGCCTTTCTAAACAAACTCGGCAATGTCCTTTAGGGAATGCAAAGCCTCTTCCCACAAGCTGATAAGAAGCCAATGGCTTTTTTCAAGTTAATTTACCAATACTTTGCATTCCCAGCCAGGGACGCTCCTACAGATCCCTTCGGGCACATTCTGGGACAAATGGTCAGCATATTACGAATGACTACAAGTTGATCTCCCCAGTGAGAGCAAAACCGTTCAATTGCATTTATCGCCAGATCTCAAAATCTTCTTTTCAGGCAGCTACAGGGATGTTTGAACTCTAAATGAGACTCGTAAGGAGTCCTTCATCCCTGCAGAATTTATGTACGAAAAACCAAGAGTTACGAACCACACGACATTCCATTTGTGTATTATTCCCCAATGTAACGATCAAACAATGTTATTATAAATTTCCCCTCAAGAGAATTATTTTAGAAATATTTAATTTATTTGTTTATTGTTTGTTTTATATTAAATAAAGTATAATTTAAAATACCCAGCCATTTGTTGTGTCTTTTTTCTGTAAACAAAGTGTAGAAAAATGTTTGAACTGTTTATTTTACAAAGATAATTTTCTCTCAGGGTCCCCACAGGTCATGGAATTTTTAAAAGAACCATTCCAGACACTGAAAGTGAGGAAATCTTCAGATTTTTATTTATTTTTTTTTTTTTTGTTCAAGTCATGGCGCCACGGTGGCCTAGTGGGTAGCACGTTCGGCTCACAGCAAGAAGGTCACTGGTTCGATCCCCGGCTGGGCCAGTTGGTATTTCTGTGTGGAGTTTGCATGTTCTCCCCGTGGTTGCGTGGGTTTCCTCCGGGTGCTCCGGTTTCCCCCACAGTCTAAAGACATGCGGTACAGGTGAATTGAGTAAGCTAAATTGTCCATAGTGTATGTGTGTGAATGAGAATGTATGGATGTGTTTCCCAGAGATGGGTTGTGGCTGGAAGGGCATCCGCTGCGTAAAACAAAATGCTGGATAAGTTGGCGGTTCATTCCGCTGTGGCGACCCCGGATTAATAAAGGGACTAAGCCGAAAAGAAAATGAATGAATGAATGAATGTTCAAGTCATGGAATATCAGGGATTTTTGTTTGGGACTTTAAATTTTTGTTTCCAGTTATAAATATATATATGTAGGGTTAGGCTATATTTCAGCTCCATTTTTCCCGTTTCACATTAACTTGCAGCCACCAGACTGAACCTGTTAACTAAGCCAAACATATCAGGATAATATGCATTTTAAGAGCTTTGGCTTAAAAATTACTAAAAAAAGTGATAAAAAGAAGATGACAGAAAAGCCTATTATATAATTAGTAAAACTACTACAAAGTCAGTTGTTTAACTCTAACTTTGGTTTGCCTTTTCAAAATATGAGGTAAATGATCCATTTTTGGTCCCATAGTAGCTATTAAAGTCATGCAAAATTATATTCAAGCTAAAACTATTGTAAATTATTTATTACGTTTCTATTTTAACATATTCCTATAATAGTATATAATTAATGTATAAGCATTTTTTACATTCATTAGATGTCATGGTGCAAGCTTTTTAATTAGTGAAAGACTTAAACCCGAGCTCTTTTCTGTTCCCCACACACTACCCGCAATTCTTATCAGCATTATTTAATGTTCGCACCTAGCAATTGTAAACTGTTTGTATTTCGTCTGCTTCAATCAGGCTGATTGACTTACTATCACCATCTAAATGTCTAGACGTGTGTCTGCTGCATCACAAACTTATCTCTCATGTATAACAAACCATTATGGGACAAGCAGGACAACTATCACTGCAGTCCAAACGTGTCTGTCTCTCCGTGGAGACAATCTCAGCCAGCTGCTGTTGGTTAGATAAGAGTTTGACCACCACTGGGCTGGCCGTCTCTCTCATCCACAGCATGTATAGCCAAAGGGGCAACGGGCCCAAACCGGCCTACCAAATGCCCTGAGCTCCAACAAGCTCTGGCTTTCTGCTTCATTTCTACATAACACAGGGTGACCAGATGTCTGTTTTCCAGGGACAGGTCCCCGTGCTTACTGGAACTGTCCTTGGAAATGTCCCTGCCACAATTGCCTTTCATTTAGTGGTTCATTGCCACAGTCAGTGCAAATCTGGTCACTGGATTGTTTTCGATTCAGGTTGAGTGCTCTCAATGAGTAGGGCCTATATTAAGATGTGTTTTCTAGATTTAATCTCAAGTGAACAGTGTAAAATTGGGGTTTTGAGCTTGTAGACTTCCAAACAGGGGAGTTAAAAGTACTAAACAGATAATGAGGGAAAATTTAACAATTAAAAGTATTAAAAGCGGAAATTATACTTGAGTATAAGTAACAAAAAAGGTTTGAGATTGCACTTAAAAACCAAACGCTTGCTAGAACACAGCAACTTTTTATCACATTGAATCATCCTCTAAGGCAAATAATAATCATAATAATAACAATAATAAATCATAAACGTATTTGTCTGACAGACATACTGTACAATGGTTTGATTAAAGCAGGAAACAAGAAGTCAAAAATATCTTGGGTTAAACTAAAAGTACAGCCTTTATATATTATAACTATAGCCGTATATATAGCCTTATTTATTAGAATACCATTTCCAATCCTAGTACAACTAATATAACACAGAATGTTTAGTTAAACATGTTTTTAAGTAAAAAAAATAAGTAAATAAAAATCAAATATTGTATATTTTAGCACTAAAATTGTAAGTATAAATCAAATGATCATCACTGAATTGTATATGGAGTCAGACTTGTGCATTCTGCCAATAAACTAAATAAAGCTAATGGATATACAACTTTGGGGCAGGGGGTAGATATGGTTTTTGGCAAAATGCTTATATTTGTTTCATATCAATATTTAATGAATGTCTTATAACAATTCTTAATTTGAAACATTTCCAACTTAAAGGTTCACTAAGCAATATTATAATACACTGCAAAAAATATAAGATCAATTTGTCCTTTAGTTCAATGTGACTTATTAAACTTATTAAAGTTAATCATGTTCTGACTTAATTTTAAAAGTTACTCAAGCTGTTTTAAGCAAGTTTCACATAATATAAGTTCAATGGACGGTTACATGGATTCAGTTAAAAAATTTAAGGCAACCAGGTTTTTTATAGTGTACTATTAGCAACCGGTAGCTTGCACTCACTGCAGTTCGTGCACACACTGAGTTCTGTTTGCCAAAGATAATGTTTCATTTGCTAATTTCCTCCTAACATTGTATTATTTTTACACATCATATCTTAGAAATATGTTTAAAAATATTAACTCGCAGACAATGTTATGATAATTCAATAAAAAGCCACTTGATGTGCGTTTACTTGAAGGGCTGCTAATACTTAAAAAGTGTTAACGTATAAATTTCAACGATATCTCATGGCAATTCGTAACTTTTTGACTTGGTAGCTAATTTGAATGAATGGTACAGGTGAATTGAATGAGCTAATTGTACGTAAGGTATGTGTGTGAATGAGAATGTATTAATGTTTCCCAGAAATGGGTTGCAGCTGGAAGGGCACCCGCTGCGTAAAACAAATGCTGGATAAGATGGCGGTTTATTCCGCTGTGGCGACCCCGGATTAATAAAGGGACTAAGCCGAAAAGAAAATGAAAGAATGAATGAATGAATCTCGCAATGATAGTTGGGTTTAGGGATGGGGTTTGATGCCATGCCTCTTTTTAAAAATCGTACATTTTCATATGACTGAACTCAATAAATTGGTAGGAATTATAAACTGACCAAACGTAATATAGTTAAGTTTCTGCATGAGATGTGTTCACGATTGCCCACCTATCTCTTTATTTACTTATTTATACTCTAGTATTTTGACAAAATATAAACCACCAACTGTCCATTTAATTAGTTAAACTGAAATAGTTTGATGAAATATAAAACACTGGCTGCACATTTATTTATTTATACCTTAATAGTTTAATCAAATTTAAAACATCGGCTGCCCATTTGCTTGTTTATTAATACTGAAATAGTTTGATGAAATATAAAACACTGGTTGGCAATTAATTTTTTATACTTTAACTGCTTGAACCGGCTGCATGTTTATTTATTTATTTATTTATACTTTAAAAGTTTAACGGAATATGAAACATCGGCTGCCCATTTACTTATCCAATATTTATTTATACTTTAATAGTTTGATGAAATATAAAACACCAGCTGCCCATTTATTTATTTATTTATTGCTTATTTTATTGTTTTATCATTCAATCATTCATTCATTTATTTATTAATTTTTATTTTTTTGTAGTGTGATGAAATATAAACATTAAAATTTTTGTCAATTTTTTATGTTAATGTACAATTGTCACTTTTAATTAACCATTAACTAAGACTTTTATCCCGATAAAGACTAATTAGCTGCTTATTAATAGTTAATAATAAGGATTAGGTATTGGGCAGGATACATACTTATATTGTTTAGTAATAAACAGCCAATGTCTTAATAATAAGCAGTTAATAAACCTGTAGATAAGTAGATAATAGATTAATTCTGACTTAAATTAAACAATATAATGATGTGACATATGATATATATCCATTAAATAATATAATATAATATAATATAATATAATATAATATAATATAATATAATATAATATAATATAATATAATATAATATAATATAATATAATATTATATTATATAACATAATATAATATAATATAATATATAGCATTTTATTTCAGTAAAATACCCTTTTTTCTTGCCAACTAATGAGTTTTGAACATTGAATGGCTTTTCAAGGTAAATGTGTCACAATGTTTACAATCGGTTTTACTGGCAACTTTCTGTGGTTGAAATACTGACTCAGCGGGGTGATTGAGAGGTGATAATCTTTCAGGAAGCTGCAGGTTAAGTTTCTTTTAGCATATCCTTTATTGCTCATTCAGGTTTGTGTGTATGTGTGTGTGTGACTGAAGTGATTTAAAAAACACTTTTATGTGTTAACAATTTTTATATAAATTCGAACTAATGCATGTTTGTTTAATTGCAATTATCAGTCAGTTAGCATGTAAATATATTGGTGTAAACTCGATTGTTTTGTTGCTATCTTTCACAAGGCATATTAAAAGACATGTTGCTAAAGGCATAGTTCACCAAAAAAAAAAAGTTAACTCATTTCATCATCGGCACATACATTTAACATGTTTCAAACCTTTATGACTTAACGCAAAACAAAGATAACACAAAAGAAGATTTTTCGAAGAAAGCTGTAACCATTGACTTCCATCCATAGTGTTTGATTTTCCTACTATGAGAGTAGCAGTTTTCAGCTTTCTTCAAAATATTTTTTGGGATCAACAGAAGATTTGGAACTGAGGGTGAGAAATTAGTCAGAAATTAGTCATTTTTGGGTGAACTATCCCTTTAAAAAGCTATCTCTATGTATTTCTAACTAGTACTTTATTCCTTTTTCTTGCACATGTAGCTCTGATAAGCTCCTCTAAGGGGGAAACAGCTGATACGTTACATGCTTCACAGAATCATTTGTCAGCCTTGTTATCAAAAACCTCTTTACTAGTGCCATTGCTAAAGAGCAAAGTAAAAAAAGAGCACATGCCAAAGCAAATATCTTTGTGTCCATGTTCTTCTACCACGGGCACTATGTCAATGTCATTTTTATCTACAGAAACTAGTGTGTAGTGCATTAAGGCCAGCCAGAGTAATTATGTAGCAATTACTTTAGAATGTTACATCAGCTGTTTGCCTTTCCGTATCCTGTTCCAATTAAAGCCGCACACTTACAAAATCGCTCTTAAAGGAACATTCTGCTCGTTTTACAAGTTACCTATGGGTTAAACAGTTGAGTTTTACCATTTTTTTAATTCATGGGTCTGGCAGGAGCACTTTTAGCTTAGCTTAGCATAAATCATTGAATTGGATTAGACCATTAGCATCTCACCAAAAACAAAAAATGGTCCCGCTTTATATCAAGTGGCCTTAACTAATATGTACTTACACCGAAATTAATAATTAGTTACAATGTACATATTGTGTAAATACATGTTTTTACATACTTATGCATGATTAAATACATAATTACATCTGTAATTAATTTCTGTAATTACATTTGTAAATACACTGTTGACCATCCCTTACACCTTAACCCACCCTTAAACCTACCGATACCACCAAACTTGTCCTTATCAAGTGTTCTCAAATACATTATGAACGCAGTACATTGTATTTATTATTATTATTATTTTAATTTTCTTGATGCAAGTACATAAGGACACTTAATATAAAGTGGGACCCAAAAAAATTAATATATATTTTTTTAAATAATTTTTCTATTGAAAGCTAGACCCTGTATTTACATTGCACACTTTTTTTGGGGTAACATTTTTTTAAAGAGAAATATGCTAATGGTCTAATCAGAGTCAATGATTTAAGTTAGGCTAAAAGTGCTCCTGCAAGTTCTGGAGATTGGCTGAATGAATTAAAAAATGGTAAAACTTAACTGATAAACTCTCAAAATCAAAATAAATCACAAACACCAAATATAGAATGTTAACAATACAGAAATCTAATATATAGAAATGTAAAAAAAAAAAAAGTTCAGGGTTTAACTTACTTGTTTGAATTTAAATGTATTACATTTCTATTCCTAAAGATGTTGAGAGACCAAACTCTTCTTTTTATGGATATAACTATAATAAAACTCATTCATTCATTTTCTTTTCGGCTTAGTCCATCTATGTATCCGGGGTCACCACAGCGGAATGAACCGCTAGCTTTTCCAGCATTTGTTTAACGCAGCGGATGCCTTTCCAGCTGCAACCCATCTCTGGGAAACACTATATTAAAACTGTATAATAAAAATATGCATTTACAAGAGTGAACTCATTTATGCTAAGCACTGTATACATTGTTGCAGCTACATTTACTCTTCGCCACGGCTACATTACAGCTTCTCAGTGGAAACCTTCAGTTATTGCTGAGAGAAAACAGAGGAAATCAGCACACAAGCAATGAGATTTGCATGCTTATATTGCATGAATGCAATCTCGACTTGTAATACTGCGCTCACAACATTTGTCATTGAAGCAACGCTATAGGTAGTTGGAAGGTCTGTGTAAAAGGCCTGCCACCACAGCTGGAAAAACATCTAGAGGAAACACTGGTTTATATGTAAGATAATCTAACTAATTTTTAATTGGGGAATCTTGTGTATTTTTGACTTACTGTAGTTGAGTCCTGCTAACAAGTTTATAGTTAATGTTCAACCGCTTAGCCTTTAGCTGAGTGCTCCGGACGAGAGCACAATGGCTTATCTGTGTGTGTGTTTTCTCTTTCTCTCTATCTGCTGATCAAGGGAAGTATTTGAACACTTGTCTATACACAGAGCCAGTGTGGATAATGCCTAGAGTGTGTGAGGCCAGGAAGTGTGAAGGGTAAACATCCCCTCTGTAAATGGCGGCATTTTATTTTGGCTCTTCCACGCTTCCACACAGGTTTGGACTTCTTCGTTGAGAAACGAACTGTCAGAACGGGCCTGGCGAGCGTCAGGGTTTATGGTGAAGATATATTGCTGTTGGATTATGTGGCAGAGGTTGACATTCCACTTGACGTCAAACTCGTCTGTTTTTTCCATGAGCACTTCTGTAGTGTAAACATGAACGTGTTAAATGGGCTCAAGTGTGAGTAAACTGCCGTGAAGTAATTAAGACATCTCTTATGCTCTATTCACAATGAGTAATCCTAACCGTTTTATCAGTTGGCTAGTTTGCAAGTACACTCTCAGAAAAAATGGTACAATGTTGTACCAAAGAAGGTACAAACCCTTGTCACTGGGGCAGCACCTTTTTATGGGACAGAATTGTACCTTAAGAAAAGAAACTAATTTGTACCTTTTAAGGTCATGATTTGTACCATGGGAAACCAAAATGTACCTTTATTTTTAAAAACCTGCAGATACAATATTGTATACTTTGTGAATGGTACCACCACAGT
The DNA here is from genome assembly GCA_903798035.1 of Danio albolineatus. Taxonomy (NCBI): domain Eukaryota; kingdom Metazoa; phylum Chordata; class Actinopteri; order Cypriniformes; family Danionidae; genus Danio; species Danio albolineatus. Next base: position 1,607,968 of record CAIGQQ010032019.1, read on the forward strand.
GACAAGACACTTTGTACCTTAACAGTGTCAAGTTGTTTAGTAGTTACCAGTTGTTTTGTATTATTGTATTATAGAACAAAAATCTTTATTTTTAAGTATCTTTAAACATATACTTTTAAATGATGATTCTTGTTTTAATATGGAAATTATTCATTAAAATCACTTTGCCTTTCCAGTCATATTTATTTTCATAGATACTGTAATAAAGGAGGAGTTGTTCAACACTTTTATACCTTTTATATGAGAACAATTGTGTACCTTCATTTGGGTTGTACCAAAAGGCACAGAACAGTATCGTAAGAGGTCTTTTTGGTACCATATAAGGTACAATTTTTACAAAGATACAAAACTGTTCCTCAAGGAACATTATTTGTACCATTGTGTACCTTTTTTTCTGAGAGTGTAGACATGGCCATTAAAATGCTGGTGAATTCACTTTAGGTTTCCCCAAAGTGCCTTGAAACAGGCAGCTTTTTCAGTAGCTATGTTTCCAGATGTTTTCAGATTACAGATGTGAATTACAATTATGCGCAAAACTGGAAAATTTCATAAAATGTTTGAGAATAAAGCACCGTTTCTATCTAGTGATTCAAAAAGAACAACATCCCACAGGCATTTTCACATTGTGAAAATGTACCCCCATATACATCCTGAAGATTGCGAATTAGGTAACCAGAGCTACATATGGCTGCATTTCGTCTTTAAAATGATCATTACAGGGCAGAATGATGCCGCTGACAGGGCTTTTCTTTTTATGGATTGCATTTGAAAACACTGTTGGGTTTAGGAAAGGTGGGGAGACAGTCCTCGCTGCAGCCTACGTAGTCACAGTAGCATGGCCGTTACCTTAGTGAGCGGTACTAGGTCCACTACATAGTTGACGATACATAGTCACCTACCCCTACCCTAAACCCAACCATCATAGTAGCATGGTCATTGCCTTAGTGGGCGATACGACTTAGTTGACGATCGCCTACGTCATCAAGCTGCGGGCTGCAGCAAGGACATCTTGTAGGTGGGAGGAATCAATCGGTCGGTCAGTCAGTAAGTCGACAGCGGCCTCTGGTGGATTTACGCAAGAACAGCAGATGCGAATGGCACTCGGGAGAGAAATTTGACATCTGAAAAACCAATCCTGGGTCGTATTTCATGCTCTTCAGAAATGTATATAGGAATATGTATCAATAATGAGCCTGGGTTGCCAACATCGTCTCTTTCTGATGAATTGGTGCCAAATCTAAAATGGAATTTGCTGCATTAGGAGAAGCCACTGTGCCAATACATTCAGAATATTTGTCAAAGTATTATTACTTATAAATCACTAAATGGCCTAGGACCTAAATACATTACAGATATGCTCACTGAATACAAACCTAACAGATCACTCAGATTATTATGATCAAGTAAATTAGAAATTTCAAGAGTTCAGTTAGACCAGGGTGAATCCGTCTTTGGCTCCATACTCCACATTTTGCACGGTTGAACTTGAACATATGACACATTCTAAGCTATTCGCTTGTTAAGTGTGACGTCAATCGCTTTATACAACTGTATAGGGAGAATCAACAAATGGTAATAATAAACGTTAACAAAGCACTGTAATACTTTTGGAATTTTTTTATAAAATTGTTAAACTATTGGTGTATGTGATGCAGCAAGTTCAGAGACTGTTGTGTACACCATGATTTTAAATAAGATTCACTTTAATGTGTGATTTGACTAAAAAGTGATCATTAACTAATATTTTCTCAATTCAAAAGGGTAGCAGCTTGCACCTGGAAACAGTATTGCATACATCACGACTTAACAGGTGGATTGTTCATGAGCTAATTATGTGAAATGGCTAATGAAACATACACAACATCTGAATAGTGTCTTGAGATATAGCAACTTTAGTATAACAGTTGACTCCAGACTGTTGAATTATTTGAAAATGATGCACACTGTTTATTGTTTTGGGTGGCGTGGAGGCTCAGTGGTTAACACGTTTGCCTCACAGCAAGAAGGTCACTGGTTCAAGTCCCTGCTGAGCCAGTTGGAATTTCTGTGTGGAGTTTGCATGTTAGTTCACCCTGTGTTCATGTGGGTTTCCTCCGGGTGCTCCAGTCCAAAGACATGTGGTATGGGTGAATTGAACAAACTAAATTGGTCGTAGTGTACGTGTGTGTGTGTGTGTGTGTGTGTGTGTGTGTGTGTGTGAATGAGTGGTTGCCTGTACTGAGTTGTGGCTGGCAGGGAATCACAAATTTTGCAAAATAGTTGGCGGTTAATTCTGCTGTGGCATGAATAAATATTTAATATCTTTAAAATAACTCAATGGCCCATCATCAATCAAATATCTTACTTTTAGCTGTTTTTTCAAAGACAAAGGAATCTACGAATTAAAGAAATATGAGATATTGGCCCAGCATTAAGAGCTCCCAAGAGCTAAAGGGCCAATTCAGGAAAAAAAAGATAAATGTTCCACAATCCCAGTTGGCTTAAAGAGAAGCGGGGTGTCTGCTACACACCGGATCACATATCCTAAAGCAGGTCTGCAGGTCACGAACAGCAGAAAACCCTGAAACTGGAGCCGCCGGAGGAATCAAGGCGACCCGAATCTACAATCACCAACAGAGGAAGAGCAGGAGGAGCCGTGGGCCTCACCACCATCCGCAGACCCTCATAACACCGTCATATTTTCTGGGGGGTTTATTTATTGCTCTGTAATTTCGGAGGTGCCGGGGGAGTGTAATTGATTTGGCTTGGATTTCAAGCATGGGAGGAGTGGGATGGGCCCCTGCAATCGGGATGAGGAATCTGGGCCCCTTCACCGCCTCACTTCCCTTTACAGTCTGCCATAATCTCCAAACCGACCCACTTTATCAGCATTCCCCAAACAAGACGTGTGACGACGCCTTTTACACACCACAGCGACACGTTTTTTAATGGCCCAGAGCAGCGTGGCGGAGGGTGGAGGGCGGAGGGTCGAAAAAAATGTTTGTCAGTATCTAAAGGCTAAACCAACATGATATGATCTTCCACACAAACTCTTAGGCCGAGTCGCAACACACACAGACTGGAATTTGGCCCAAGACTTTGGAAAGCGGCAGCCACCAGTGATGTGGATCAGAGGGTAACAGAGCCAGTTTCCAGACACTGAAACTGTCAAACTCTCCATCCAGACCAGTATGAAGGAAATGTCTGTGCTTTAGTGAAGTGGCAACAGCATTTTATCTGTACATGAGGAATAATGATGATAAAAATAATAACAAAAACACTATTTAGGGGGGTTATACTTTTTAAAGTACAAACTGTACAACCTGATATGTTAAGTTTTAAATAAAACTGAGGAAACCAATTACGCCAAACCATTTACGTTTTAACCAAATGGTCTGAGTACTGT